>CAJQZJ010001896.1:3500785-3516157 GCA_907164525.1 Lophiomys imhausi | reverse complement strand
TCTTCAGCCTTTGGGTCCTGTTTCTCTGACAGACATTTGTTGTAGAGCAGGGATTATGAAGGACTTACCTACCCTGTCTTGGCAGAGTTAGGCTGTCGACTTCCCTGCTACCAAGTAATTTTAGTTTTTGATGGAGTTCCTTCTAAAATGTTGGCCAAACAAAATAGTATGTAAGCCTGTCCCCTTCTGGGAGCCCTTTTGGGCATATATTAATAGAAGGTGGACAAGAATGCTGTAATACTTACACTATATACCCTCAAGGATAATATAGCTAGCATTTACGATTTAGACTACCAGAAGTGGGGCTTTGAAGACAGAAAAAGGGACAACTGTCAGGTAAATTTTATCATATGTGCACAAATGTTCAAAAATGTGTACTCTTTGATATAGAACAGTGAACCAAATACCTGACATCCTTGATTGAGAAGCACTATCACCCCTGTAGTGTGCATACTCTAGTTTAGTGTATCTCTGGATTTAGGGTTGTCATTTGTACCTTGAGTTTAAGGGTTCAGTTGAGTCTATGATTCTTAGGTGAATCATTCTAAACCCATCTCAAGGCTACAAAAAAGGAGGATAAGTAGTTGGGAGTAAGTAAGGGGGTAGAGACGATATGAAACACCATAAGGGGAGGAGTTTGGGGTGAATTTGATCAAAATAACTTGAATGAAATTTGTGAATAACTACTAATATATTTAAAAAATTAAGTGAGTGAAGACAAAATTGAAAGGTCCTGAGATACACTTTTGACTACGATGCTCTTGGCAACTTCAGTTAGCCTTCTGTTATTTCAGTGATTTCAGTTCTACTTGATTATTGTCTTTCTATCTATCCTCTCCCTCTTATTTACATTTCTTTACATGGTCTTCTCATATGTAAACTCTTTTGCCTGGTCCTTTTCAACATCTACTAGGATGAGAATCATTATTATATTCTTCATTACTAATAAACTAGTATTTCTTTGGGAAGATTGTTTGTTAATCTCCAGCATGATAATGAGATGTCAGAACAATATGTCTGAGGATATTTTTCTTTTTAGTGACAACATAGGGCACAAATCAGAAAGTTTATGTCTTCCTTCCTTACAGTAAATTACCACTTTTTACTTATTTTATTATTTTCATCTAGTTTGCTCTCTGGGTTATTCAAATTCTGAGTTTTTCTATGTACTACATTTTTCATTCTAAAAATTTCATTCTGAAAATCATGTTTTCAGATATTGATTATATTTGGTTTATCCAGATGACTTTTCCTGTTTTGAAATCAGTACCCTTCTGGTTGGTGCTAATATTTGAATATTTTCCAGCTTATGAATTTTAAAGGTATTTCCCTTCCATGTGTTCTATTTCTTTTCAAACAAGCCTTTCCATTTATTTGTCTTCTTATCTTTAAGTTTCTGTACTTCCTGTCATGATCCTGAAGTCATCTCTGATTTTCTCGTCATAGTTGAGAAGCAAAGTGGAAGTGGCCAGAGACTCTGCCAATGCTGACATAAGACAAAAAGTGTGTTTATCAAAGACCTTAGTCTTCCCCCAAAGAGAACATATGGGATATCTGGAGAAGCATTGTTGGCTTTGAGGAGATTGTTTTCCTTGTGCTAAGTACCATTCCCTTTTCTTGCTATACTGATTTTACATATTGCCACACTGTGTCGGATTGCTTTGCAAACTAATAATCAGTCAAGTTTCTTTTCTGCCCCTTTGTATTTTCAAAATTTTCCATTCCTCCTTGCTGTGTTGTCACAGCTTGGCATGAACTTTGCTGCACAGATTTTTTTCCTTCTTTTAATTAGATCTCCTTTTAAAAAAATGTTTATTACTTCAAGTTACATCTCCTTTACAGCCCTCTCCTTCCACCCCTCCCTGTTCCACTCCCCCACCCTCTTCCACCTCTCCTTCTTATCCTACTCCTCCAGTGTGGGGTACCCCTACATATTACCACCCCCTCAGTTCATCAGTCATATGAGGCTTAAAAGCTTCCTCTTGCACTGGGGGCCTACATGGTAGCTCCACTAGGGCAAAGTGTCCCACTAACAGGTAACAAAGTCCATGTTCCTGTTCCTTTCTGCCTGTTGGTTATAGGATAGTTATCCTGTACTATATGGCTAAAATCCAGTTATAAGTAAATAGATGCTATGTGATTCTTTCTGAGTCTGGGTTAGCTCACTCAGGATGAGTTTTTGCATGATTTACTTGTTTCTGATAGCTGAGTAGTATTCCATTGTGTAAATGTACCACAGGTTTTATTTTGGTTTTGGTTTTTGGTTTTTCGAGGTAGGGTTTCTCTGTGTAACAGCTCTGGTTGTCCTGGTCTCGCTTTTGTAGACCAGGCTGGACTCAAACTCACAGAGATCCACCTGGCTCTGCCTCCCAAGTGCTGGGATTAAAGGTATGCACCACCACCACCCGGCCCTACATTTTTTTTATACATTCTTTGGTTGAAGGATATTTGAGTTACTGAGATCTCCTTTTTATGTTTCTGATTTATGTTTTAACTCCAGAAGTCTCTGAAGGATGTCATATTTAGTATCCTTTCTTTACTATGCACCTCAACATTATATTAAATATTAATATTAAATAATATTAATATTATTACTTCTAATATAAACAGGCTTCCAGATATGTAGCATATATGTATTCCCAGCTTCCATAATGAATCCAGACTTTGGCTTATAATTTTTAACAAAACTTTTGTAAGAAAACTATGTCTAAATCTAACAATCATATTATCCCTAATTAATTTTTGTAAGCTTGAATTATCTTTTACTTCTTTTTTAATGTTTATTTATTACTTCAAGTTACATATTCACTGAAGTCCATTCCCTCCACTCCTCCTGGTCCCACCCTCCCACTCACTCCTTCTCCCAGAACTCATAACTCTTTTTTTGAATAATTAGGCCTCAGTTATGAAAATTATAAGGTATAACATACATTCTCAATGTCCAGTCCATACATATTTGGGAACTGATATTAATATTCTATCATCTATCTATCTATCTATCTATCTATCTATATATATATATATATCTATCTCCATGAGTTTAAAGTTCTATATCTAACTGTTTCTATCTTAACTTGCATTACCAACTTTAAAAACATCTTCTTAGACCTAGAACATTCCTTTAATTCCTAAACAACTTAAAATTTAACTGTGAGGCTATAACTATCTAATCTTCAACCAAATCAAAGACCTGAGAAGGATAAATATATCAGATTATACAGGAAGTGCAGAGCCAGCAGCTTCCAAAACTAAGAAATGACAGACAACTGGCTGCTTGGACATTCTCCAATTTCTCTCCATGCATGAGAGCATCTATTATCAGCCTTTTGGCCCAGGATCTCTAACAGAAGACATTAATTGTAAAGCAGGATTATGAAGGACTTGCTCACCCTGTCTTGACAGAGGAAGGCTGTTGACATACAATTTTATTTGCAACATCAAGAATGACTTCTGCAGAGGATGATATAATTAGAGAAGGAGAATCTGCTGGGATCAATCTTGTTTTTTAACTTAGAGCTCCTATTTTATTAAAAAAAAACACCTATCTTGTTTTTGTAAATTACATTCTACACAGTAATAGTCACAGAAAGGTCTTTAGAAAAGAGAGCATGTTCCTGTTCACTGGCACTGCAGTCAGCCCAGGTGAGCAGCTTCTTACACTGATTTCAGGAGGTCCCTAGGGCTGCAACATCCCAGGAACTTGTGTTCATGTCCTAAACACATTCAATTGTCCTTGTTCTAAGGACAAACTTGTGTTTTCTTACTTACTGACTCAGAAAGAATTCTCTCTTCTCGAAAAGGATGATTATAGCTCTTTTTTCACAAGTTCGCTTGCAAAATTCTTCTCACAATACATAATTTTATTTTATATTAAGAATCATAACATTATCTCTTTTTTGTTCCTATTTTTTTTATTGAAAATGATGTTTCACCATACGGTATATACTGATTATAATCTCGCCTGCCTCTACTCTTGCCAGTTCCTCTCCACCTTCCTTCCTATCCAGATCCATCCTCTTTCAGTCTCCCATTAGAACACAATAATCCTTCTTTTGTAGAATAATAAAATAAAACAAGATAAGATAAGATAAAAACGAACACACTGGAATTAGACAAAACAAACAGAAGGAAAAGAGGCCAGCAGAAGTCAGAAGAGAGACCCATTCATTCCCACACTGAGGAATCCTATAAAAAACACTAAACTGGAGGCCATAATATGTACATACAGGACCTGTAGAGTAAAAAGAAAATAATACAAATAAAATAAAATTAAAATAATAAGAGAAAGTTTTAAAAAAGAGAAAGAAAGAAAACAAAAATGCCCTGAGATGATAAGACAAATAACCTTCATAAATATTGTTGATGTTGTTTTCTGTTGATCATATATTGCTGGGCATGTGACCTTCTGTTAAGAGTAGTTGTTTCCAGAGTGAGAATCCCTGGGTTTATTTGCATGTGCAAATAATCATTAGAGATTGTTTCTGATTAGGAATGGGGCCATGTGTCCATTATTCCTTTCAGCTCCAATACACTAACAAATACAAACATATGCAGGCCCTACGTTTGCTACCTCAGCCTCTGTGAGGTATACGTCAATATGTCCTGTTGATTTAGAGGTCTTTGTTTTCTTGTGTGCTCCATTCCATCTGGGTTTTAAACTCTTTCCATAACTTCTTCCTTGACAATGGGACCGATGGGATTTGATGGAGACATCAAATTTAGGACTGAGCTTTCCAATATCTTTCATGCTCTTCATAATGTCTGATTGTGGGTCTCAGTATTTGTTCCCATCTACTGCAGAAGGAAGCTTCTGTGATGAAGACTGAGCAGGACACAGATCTATGAGTATAGCAGAATGTCATTAGGAGTCATTATATATTTTTTTGAACGAACAGAAGTATGTAGTTTTAACCAAGGTTTCTAGACTTTTTTTAGATTCTTGGTTACCCAGGAAGTATTAGATATGGGTTCCATCTTGTGGAGTGGTCCTTAAGTCAAATCAGATATTAGTTGATTACTTACACAAATGTTATACCATCATTGTACTAGCATCTCTTGCAAGAGAACACCATTGTAGATAAAAGGGTTTGTGGCTGGGTTGGTGTTTATGTTTCTCCTTTGGTAGCATGGAGAATACCTTCTTGTTCTAAAGACACTAACAGGTAGTAGTGAGAGCTCTGTATAGGTCAGCTCAGTTTCTAGATGCTCAGTGAATTATAAAGGTATTGTCTTCACCAATAGGGCCTTGACATCAGTTTGTTCTGAACAACTTATTATCCTGGAAACAGTCTAGATTGGTTGAGGATTCCAATGGGATCACGTTGGTCAAGGATTCAATTACAGGTAATCCAACCCTGTTATTGAAAGCTTTGTTTGGTGACAAGAGATGGCAAGTTAGGATGCTGAATCCCCAATTATTTGGAAATTGTGTTTAGATTACTGACATATATTTCTATATTTTAGGAAGCTTCTACCATATAAGTTTTCCACACTACCTCTCAAATGTCCCTTAATTTTAGCCATTTTCCCCATATTCCCTCTCTTATACACATCCCCTTACTTCCCCACTTGGTCCTACCATTCTACCCAGCATCCATAACTGTCTATTCTATTTCCTTTTCCCAGAGAGATCCATCTCTCCCTCTACCACACCCCCCACAATTTGTCCTTTACTCTATAGGCACTAAACCTCCATAAGCACAGATTCTAGCTTGGTTATCATTGACTTAATGGCTAATATCTCTATATAAGCTAATACATACCAACTTATATTATCTACACATAAGTAAATATACACATATTTAGCTTTTCTTGTCTTGGTTACCTTTCTTTGGATAATGTTTTTTTTCTAGTTGCATACATTTACTGGGGAATTTATTGATTTAACTTTTATAAATAGCCATTATGTAAATGTACCATAATTTATTTATTCTTACATCTGTTGAGAGACAATTAGATTGTTTACAGTTTCTGGCTATTATAAATAGGGCAGCAAGGAACATGGTTGATCAACTCTATATTAATATGAATAGTCCTTTGAGAATATATCGAAGAGTGGTGCAGCTAGATCTTGAAGTAGAGCACTTCTCATCTTCCTGAGAAACTTCCACAATGATATCTGTGGTAGTTGTACAAGTTTTCACTCCCACCAGCAATGGAGGAGCATTCCACTTATTACACTTCCTTGCTAGAATCAACTGTCATTTGTGTTATTTATCTTGGCCATTCTGACAGGTGCAAAATTGAATATCAAAGTAGTTTTTATTTGTATTTCCCTAATGGTTAAGGATGTTGAAAATTTCTTTCAGTGTTTCTCAGCCACTTGAGTTTTCTCTATTGAGAATTCTCTGTTTAGAACTGTACCGCATTATTTATTTATTTATTTATTTATTTTTAGTTTTTGATATCTAGTTTCTTGAGTTCTTTATATATTTTGGATATTAATCCTCTATCAGCTGTGGAGTTAATAAAAATTTTTCCCCATTCTGTAGGCAGCCACTTTGTCTAATTGACTAGGTACTTTAAACAGAAGCTTCTCAGTTTCATGAGGTCCCATTTATTAAATATTGATAATAGTGTCTGTGCTACCAGTGCTCAATTCAGAAATTCTTTCCCTGTCCTAATAAGCTCAATGTTGTTCCCCATTTCTCTTCTATCAGGTTCAATTAATCTGGTTTTATATGTGTTGAGGTTTTTGATCCATTTCAATTTGAATTTTGTGCAGGGTAATATGTGTGTATATATTTGCATTCTTCTACATGCAGAATCAAGTTTGTTGATGATGTTGTCCTTTTTTCCAATGTGTATTTCTGGTTTTCTTATAAAAAATCAGGAGGCTATAACTATGTGAATTTATGAATGTTTCTTCAATGTGATTCTTTAATCAACATGTCTATTTTTGTGCCAGTACCATGCTGTTTTTATTGCTATTGCTCTGTAGAACAACTTGAAATAGGAGATGTGATATCTTTAGCAGCTTTTTTCTTTATTCAGAATTGTAATTTAATTCATATAATAATCTAATTATTTCTATCAATAATTACTAACAAAAATCGACAATAATTTATTATTATTGTTATTATCATTTTACACCACACAGATAAATTAACAGAACCAACATATAACCAAGTTGGTTATATAACATATAACATATACATGGCCATATAAATAAACTTCTAAAAGTTTAAGTCATCATTATGATTGGATGCTGTGGAGCTTTCCAGTTGACATTGTCCTTTTATTATTGGATGTATTTTATATATTTATCTACACTCTGAACTTACATCCATGACAGCATATAAGTAGAAAACCAACTTTTTGTCCTCCATCATAACTTGTGGCTATAACTTGCATCCATCTCTTCTCATCCCTAATATTTAGCCTGACTGGTTCTCTTTTGTATTTGTTAACTCTTCCCACAGGTACATTTGTTGTAGCAATTTTTCTTTCATTCTTAATCCTTAAATAGACTTTATAAAAGCACAGGCCATTATTAGGCTTAATCTGCATTTCCTCGATAATATACTTAATGAATTCAAATTTTATTAGCTACTTTTAATTACTTTAAAGTCAATTCGTTGTGGGCCTTACCCACATGTCTACATAATAAAAAACAATCTTTATAATTAAATCTCAAATCATTGAAATTCAAAGACAGTGCATAGTATATCACTACCCAGGAATCTTTGGATCTCCATAGAATTTAAGTAAAAATAACCAAAGTGAGGAGAAAAAAGAAAATAGTATTAGGACTTCCACACATTATGGTTATTATTACAAATTTTACATAATAGTGTTAGAAAACTATTAAATAATATTTAAAATTACATAGCCATGCAAATTTCATTAAAGTACGAACAATAGAATTGCTACAGTAATCTAATAAAAATATACATTTCTAGGTAAAAATTGAATTTTAAATAAGCATCATAATAAAATATTAGCGATATGGTTGCATAAAATTATTCTTTTATTATTGAATTTTGAATTTAGTTTAACACCCTTTATTTTAAAATGACAAGTATAGATTATTAACATAAAATTACTTAAACTGTAAAATATTACAAATTAATAAGACGGCCAAGTGGTTTAAAAAATAGCAGTTGTGATGGAATTAGTGGGTTGGTGTGCTGGATACTGAAATACAAAGAATGATGGACATTTCAGGGAGAGCTGAGAAGGTCATAAGGCCTATGGAATAAATTCTTAAAACATTTATCAGAGGGATTCTAGAAAACAGCAGGGAATATGGAAGTCCTTACATAGCATAGTGATATCAGTGACATTATGGAATTGGCAATGATACCAAGTCATAGACTCTGATGATAGAAATATGTTATTCAAAATGAATAAGTGGAAAAAAAGCTCAGCTGCTTTTGTCCACCTGAAAAATAATATCACAATTACTTTTAATTTTAAGTTTGGTATATTTTGGAATATCTTTCAAACTGAAATGACTATGTCATAAAAGGATTATTCATAATATCTGAGTATATTAGTTGATTTTCTCATTTCTTTGACAAAACATCTGACCAAAATGACAACTTAAAGAAGGAATGGTTTATTTCAGCTCGAGGATTCAGATAGTAATGGCTGCAGGAAAATGAGAAAGCTGTCATCCATGGTCTGGAAACAGATATCAATGCCGCTCAGCAACTCACTCTCTTTGTTTAATTCAGTCCAGAGCACAGCCTGTCGGATGTTGCCACCCATGTTTAGGGAGAACTTTCCTTTCTCCTTAAGCCTTTCTGGAAACACCTTCTTAAATACACCAAAATGCATGTCTCTATAGTAATTCTAGATCCTGTGAAGTTGACAAGGACAATGAATCCTCCCATCAGACACATTTGATTGACACATATTGGTAGACTTGCTCTTGCACTGAGTGGGTAAAAGCCAGTCACCCAAAATTCACGATAAACTAAGAATGTGCCTGGCTTACACTATCAGTGAAGCCAGAGTAGAGACAGTCATCTCACTTCCTACATAATGTCCATGTTCTGTGTGCATGGAGCCTAGATGAAAATATGAACACAACACACTAAAACTATTTCAAGCAAAAAAAAAAAAAAAGTTACACATTTTTTAGAATGTAAAGAGTTCAGAAAATTTGTAGTTTTTTCTGACACTAGGCTAGGGCAGCTATGCACATATATTGAAAATAAACAAACCATATCGTTTTGTGGTGGCCCAGAAAACTTCAGTAGAACATTAAAATGACAACCAAAGGAGAAAGCTATAGGTATGTCAGCTGCCTGTTTTTTTCTGAATGTTTTAATCAGACTAATTCAATTTAATTATTCAGTGCTATGCATATAATTTATTTTGCATTACTCTAAAATTTAGCTAAAATACTATCTAGGTGCAAGAAAAATTATTTTTTGAGAGAAAAATAAAACATTTCAAAACAGCATAATATAGGAACCACCTATTAATGGTGTATTAAAATTACCTTGATAGTATTTTTTAATAATGGTTACTAATAAAAGCTGAACATGATACTAAATTCTTTGGCATTCAGCTGTTTTAATTGAAGAAGTACAGTGTGATTACTAACTCTTGTAAAAAAGAGAAATTCTATTATATGAAAAAAAATCATCAAACACTGAACGTATTAAAATAACCAATGTATCTGCTGAACCCATAGTGACATTTTTGATTTAAAAGTAAAGTTAGTATAGAACAGATTAAATTATAAATTAATAATTATCTCTATATTCATTTTCTACACCACAGGGCAAACACACTCCTTTGTTGGATTAATGTTTTCTCTTTCACTGGCTGTGGGATGAAGGTTGTCATAACAATACATTGTGTTTCCCACACTCAACTTTTCTAGTACATTTTAAGCTTAATTTAGAAAGCAAAGCTAAAAAAAGAAAAGCTTACATATTCCAAAAAAAGAATCATCTCAGGAAAATATACTTTAAAAGATGTATGAATCACTTAAAGCTATGGTTCAGTATTTATTATTTGCTAATTGGCATGATGTAGTAAAGACATACATTGCATTACAGCATAAAGTCATTGAGTATACCCTATTTAAAGAGTATTTTTGTTATATATGTAAGTAATATAATCCTTAATCCACCTCTATTTTTTGTAATTGTGATGTTGTCTCTTTGCAAATATACGTTTTGGATGAGTCCTCTCTCTTGAACCTACATTGTCTTGATATAAACAATAATGTAACTAGACAAGGCTGTAAAAAATACAGAATTACTGAGTGAGTTACTGAGATATTACATTAGTGTAGAACCTTTGTTATATTTTAAAGTACCACAATAAGAAATTATTATTAACTCCATGGTTTATTGATGGTATGTTCTTGCAATTGCACATTTCTAAATATCACAATACATGCTTAAGCAACTATAGCAAAAATTTATTTTAGACTAAATTTACTTACATATAAAACCTTCACCCTTTGCATCCCAATTCCTAAGTCTCTTGCAGAGTGTGGCATTTTAAAGTTTCTGTAGCTTTGGCATTTTCAAAGTGGCCCAATAGTTGGAATTATACATCTGGCTACATCATACTAGCTTATTTCAGTCAGTAATCTTCAATGAAGGTCTTTCTGTGTTTTTATAGGCTTGCAAGTTCATTTTCTTTTATTGTTAAATCACATTCCATTACACTGAAATGCTCCCATTTGTTTGTATATTCAACCACTATAGGACATCTTAGATGTCTATGGATATGGGTGATTATGAACAAAGTCTCTGCATACAAAGATATGAGCAGATAGAAATTTTTGTCTCCACTGTAAATTATGTGGGATTATAATTGCTGTATTTTATAATAGCCTGTGTTCATATTTACAGAGCAATTAATATGTTTTTTAAAATTATTCCCTTTATTCTGTGGAAGTTGGTAGGCTGTAAACATTCCAGTAGATAAGTAGTTGTATTTCACATGTGTGCATATGTGTGCATACAGAAGCCAGAAGTTAATGCTGGGTATTTTTCTCTTCCTCACTGTTTAAGAGAGTCTCACTAAACTTAGAGTTTACCATTCCAGATAGGCTGGCTGACTTGCAAGCCCCTTAGCTCCCATCTGTTTGCACCTCCAGGGCTTGAGTTACAGGCCAGTGTCATCACGCATGGCTCTATAGGAAATCAAAGGAGGTGATTCCATGTCTTAAACTTATGCAGCAAGAATTTTACCAGCTGAGCAAATTCCCTATCCCCACCCACTTTATTTTAATTTGTAACTAGCAGTGTGATAAACAATTTTTATGTCAACTTGACACTAGCTAAAGTCACCTCAGAGGTTGGAACCTCAATTAAGAAAATGCTTCCATAATATTGAGCTGTAGACAAGACTGTGGAAATTTTCTTAATTGGTAATTGGTTGGGGAGGTCCTGTCTACTGGTGCCATCCCTGGGTTGATGGTCCTGGGTTCTGTAAGAAAGCAGGCTGAGCAAGCAGCACCCCTGTACAGCTCTGCATCAGTTCCTCCCTCTAGATTTTTGCCCTGTTTGGGTTTCTGTCTTGACTTTCTTCGATGATGAACAGCAATATGGAAGCCTAAAACAAATAAACTCGTTCATTCCTGACTTGGTTTTTGGTCATGGTACTTCATCACAGCAATAAACCTTAACTAAGACAAATTAGTACCAGGAGTGAGGTAGGAGTGAGGTGACCAGGTGTTTTGAAGAGGATCATTTAAGGATGTTGAAAGTCTGGACTAGAAAAACCACTGAATTTTGAGATCTTGATAAGCTGTTTTGTTTTGTAGAAACTAGGAAGATAAAAATGTTGGGGGGCAATGCAGAAGATCAAAACCTTGCTTGTGAGGTTTCAGAGGGAAATTTAAACATTCTACTGGAGCCATTTGTCATTTTGAATTAAGATGTTGTAGTTCTGGTTAGCTGGGGCTGGAGAACTGGTTGCGATTAACAAGATAGCAGTACTATAGTGAAACCTTTGCTTTGCTTGGATACTCTACCTGGTCATCTGGGGATTAAAAATTAGTGATGATTAAGAAGATCCTAGCATCATTGATGTAAGATCTTCTGGAAAGTGCTTAATTAAGGTCACCACAAAAAAGTTCCAGAAATGATCAAGATTGTTCTTGGAGCTGGCAGACAAACATTTCAGGGTTAAGAGTCACTTGGGTGTTATTGGTTTTGAAGGCATGAAGTACTTAGGACAGAAGCTGAGGGTTGGTACTGTGAGAGGCTATTGGTGGAATCCCAGCCTCAGTGGCATTTGAAGGCCCAGGCAATGCTGGGAAGTTGAGGATTGGCACCATGAGAAGAACGTATGTGAGGTTATTGGTGAAAGTATAACCCATGTACAACAGAAGACTCCAGAAATTTTGGAGATGTCAGTAGCATGGGATGATCACCAAGTACAGCAGTGACTGTGGAGTGGAGCCAACAAGAGCCTGGAAAACAAGCTGTATGTGTTTCTGAGAGTGGCGCCAGAGAAGCGATCCAAGCCCCTTAGAGGAACCCAGAAGCTGAGGAGTGAATCTGAGATACTGAACTTTCGGGAAGTACCTTCAGAGGATTTGGCATGGAGCTGGTGAGATAAGAGCACCTTCAAACCCCAAACATCTCAAAATTGGGGTTTCATGCCGCATCCTGGGAACAGAAGGCATGGAAGAAGATCTTCCTGTTTTTAAGTGCCTCAGGAGCACATGGCTACAACCCCCACAGTGGCTTGTAATCCAAACAACCCCCCAGGAGGTCACAGGCAAGCTTTGTCAAATAACCGGTCCCTGGAACACTTCCTCATGTATATGGCATTGCCAGCATCTCAGTCTCAGCCAGTAGAATACATTCACCCCCCCAAAATCCCTCCCCACTTCCCACACTTCATAAACCCTCATCCATTTCAGAGAAGATTTGGAAGAACTAAGACCATCATGATGTACAAGCCATAATAAAGAACTTCTGAGTCACAAAATAGCCTCCCTCCAATGCTGTTGTGATTTCACCTATAGCAATTTTCACCATCCGAGGAAGCTCTCTGAGACCATGCTCCCCTGTGACTTCTCCCCTACTTACTTTCCTACAACCTGTCCTGTTTTCTCCAGCCTGGAGGACCCTGAGAGAATGACATGTCCCTTTCCAGGGACTCCCAGCGGCTGGCACCCAGCTCTGCTCTGGACATTGAATTATTTATACTGGGACAGTGTAGTTTTGCTTTGCTCAGAGTGTGGCTGTGCCCTGGCTCTTCCTTTAGAAGTAAGGAACTGTTTAATTACTTTTGATTTTTCAGAAGCCCACAGTTGAGTCACTTTGAATTTTAAAAAAAGACTTTGTATTTTAAAAGGGATTGTCTATTATAAAGAGGCTGAACTTTTAATGATTTTAAATTCGTGAAGACTGTGGGATTTTAAAGTTATTTATGTAGGATTGAATGATGAAGGAAAGGTTGTGGTTAACAGTGATGTGTTTGTGTGTCAAATTGGCAGAGGGTCCATTGTGCTGGGTAGTCTTCACAACAGATTACTGACACTCAAAGAACAAAGAATGAAAACCCCAGTCTCTCATCCTGGCCTGTCCAAGTTCTCACCCACCCCCCTCTGCTGTAACAAGCTCATAAAAGTAAAATAACAAAGAAAGCCTGAGAACTTAGCATTCCCTCCCTCAGAGGCCTTGAGTGACTATCTGGTCAGAGCCATAGATAACGAAGGGCTCTCAAAAGGACTTATTGGTTAACTGGGAATTTCCCTTGCCTCCTGAGGACAAGGTTACCAGAGGACTCTCTGAGCTCATCTTACAAGCGCAAATGTAACTCTGTGTTATGTGCACCTCCCTAACTACCCCCCCCCTCCCTTGCCTAGCCCTTAAGAACCTCGGTTTGGGGCCACTCACAGACTCCCTGCATGGAGAGCATGTGATGGACCGTGTCATGGCTTGAACCCCCAATTAAAGATCCTTTTGCTTTTGCATCATGTTGGAGTCTTCCCGGCTTGTCTTATGATTTCGGAAACTGGGCATTACAACACAAGCTAAATCATCTGAAAAGAAGGAACCTCAATTAAGAAAATTCCTCCATAAATTCAGGTTATAGGCAAGCCTGTAAGGCATTTTCTTAATTACTGATCAACAGGGGAGGGCCCATTCCATTGTGAGTGGTATTCTGTAAGAAAGCAGACTCAACAAGCCATGGGGAGTGAGCAAGTAAGCAGTACCCCTTCATGGCCTCTGCTTCACCTCCTGTCTTGTCTTCAGATTCCTGCTCTGTTTGAGTTGTTGTCCTGATTTGCTTTAACTATAACCAGTGATGTGGAAGTTTAAGCCAAATAAATCTTTTCTTCCCCAAGTTGCTTTTTGGTCATGGTACTTCATCTCAACAATAGAAACCCTAAGACAAGCAGAAACACTTTTTCCCCCATACTATCATGTTAGTCTATAGTCTTGTGCCATGAATGCTTCATGGACTTGACCAGTCAAGATCAGAACCTCCTATAGTCTTTTATTCTAATAAAGGTGAATGTTGTCTTTTAATGCACAAGGAGCCCCTCATAGTTTCTATATGGGACATTTCCTTAATTCACAGTGTGGAGATAGAACAGGAATTCTAAGTTATGTGGAAAACCGACGTGCTTTTAGCAGGGGGATTTAAAGAGATAAGAGTTAGGCAAACAGTAGCAAGTTTTCAGGGTTCTCAGGTTCTCAGCCACACAAACAATGGCACAGAGCTGCAAGGTATAAATGAAATGATACATCCATTTTGCAAGTGAGATCCACAGAGGCTACCTAATATATTTTGCAATCACCTCATTAGTAAATGAGATAAGATTTGGATCAGGTTTTTAAACAGAACACAATGTTGCCCACAAAAATAATAATAAAAACAGTGGTAGAAATAGATTGTTAACAGCAGCTGTGTTCTTATAAATACACATTTTATAATGACTACTTAAATGTCCTGAAGCAAAATAGAACATAAGCAGGAGAGAAACAGGTTTTTCAGTTTTTTTCTTTTAAATTTCAACTATGGGCTATGTGTGTGTTGAGGGGTGCTCCAGAAGTGGGTTTCTGACAAAAAAAAAGGGATGTGATTTTCAAAGTTAACCATGTTCACTCCTACATATATGGGTAGCAGTTAATGTGAATGAGGAAGAGAAGGAGGAGATAATAGTAATATGAAATTAAATTGGAAGAATCTGTGCCAGGTGACATGGTAAAGGAAATTGGAAGGGGGAATTCAAGATAGAATTGACTATATGTCAATGCATACATGGATGAAACACCAAAGAATGTACTTTTAAATACCTGCAAGGGCTTTTGAAATTCTTATTGCTGGAAACCTGTTCAGAATTTCTATTTACAGAATTATAAATTTCGCCATAAAGTTTTCAATGTGTGTGTGTGTGTGTGTGTGTGTGTGTGTGTGTGTGTGTGTGTGTGT
>CAJQZJ010001896.1:3461096-3500775 GCA_907164525.1 Lophiomys imhausi | reverse complement strand
TGTGTGTGTGTGTGTGTGTGTGTGTGTGTGTGTGTGTGTGTGTGTGTAAAATCAACCACTAAATTGGTTCAACAAAACAAAGTCATTTAATGTAAGGCTAACCACAACCAATCTAATCTGATTTCTG
Source organism: Lophiomys imhausi (assembly GCA_907164525.1). NCBI lineage: Eukaryota > Metazoa > Chordata > Mammalia > Rodentia > Muridae > Lophiomys > Lophiomys imhausi. The sequence continues at coordinate 3,500,648 of CAJQZJ010001896.1, read as the reverse complement.
ATCATCTTTTGTATTTACATGTAGAAAGGATTCTATTATATTCTCTGGACATTTGAAGTAACACCAGATAGACTTGGGAAGGTCTATGTTGTATCTGACCCAGCAGTATTTATCTGCCATAAACCAGAAACTCAATTTGAGCTCTGTGAAGTACTAGGGCTTAAAGAAAATCTTTATTTAACTTTTTCTGTGTCAACATTTCTGTAACTTGACCTGCCAAGTATATTCCATAGCAGATGACTCTGGAACATGAACAAGTGTTTGCTCTTATGTTCCAACCATTAGTAGTGAAATAAAGACTGCAAGGTTTGCATCTTATGGTGGGCTTTTTTGCTGCCATATGTTGCTAATGCTAGCCAAGAAGAGTGTTTATATGTTTATGCCTGTGGAATACTAAGGAGCCCTTGGACATTTAACAAACAACTATCTATACCACGAAGCCTCAGGGAACACTGCAAATAACTTTTCATTGATGTTAAATCTAAGTTGATGTTTGACTCGATGTCATTTATTTAAAATTAACTGAAATAATCATTTGTTAGGTAAAAATAATCTTTCTCTGTATTCCAATAGCTTTATGAAATCTAAAATTCTTATGTACAGTGGTAAGTTTAGTATCATGATTGCTAGGTAGGATGATACCTGTTTTGGACTGACACAATCCTGAGTTATATATCTATACCTACTGTGCTCATGATTTCAGTTTAAAGAGTTAATTTGTATTTTATGTGTATGTGTCTTTGTTTGGATCTATGTAAGTATACCTGTGGATGCCAGAAGGGTTGTCAGATCCCTTGGAACTAGAGTTATAGACATTCATGAAATACCATACAGGACTCAGAAGCAGAACCATGCCATCTGTGAGAGAAACAAATATTCGTAACTATGAGTTGTCACTCTTATCCCCAGGTTAATTCATTTGCTGATTCATTCTCCTGATAGTTTTTGAGCCTTTCATGCCTAAGTACTGTTCAGAGCTCTGTAGGTGAAATAAAAATTAAAGGACCAAGGGGTCTATTTCTCATAGAACCCATGTTTTATACAAGAAGATACATCAATGATTAGCAAGTAAAAAGTGTCAGAGACTCTCCAAAAGCCTCATGGTTGATAGAGAGATGGTGTAGGAGAGATGAAGAAGGAACTCCTGTCAGTACCATCTTTGCAGCCACTGGGTCAAAATCTTCCAGAGAATGACCTGCTGATTTACTCTTCTTACACATTTAAGTATAGTAAATGGGGGAAAAGGTTATAATGTAACAATTATCACAAAAAATCTTTAGGTAGAGCTACCTAGAATGTTCCTAGCAAGGTAGCAAAGCACCTGCGACCTTTGCAATGAGAATGAGGTCTGTTGACTGATACAGCTCAAGGCTGGGATCTAGGATCAGTCCTAAGGGAAGTATAAAGTCTATTGATGAAGGATGTAAAGTAGAAGTGGCTTCTATCATAGACATGAGTTCTATTCACTAAAAGACAAAGCCCAAGATTAGAGTCTAAACAATCCTCAGGATATTGGGGGTATTCAGGAGGACACTGGCTCCAAATAGAACAGTAGAGGAGCAGTGGTGATACATGCCTTTAATCTCAGCACTCAGGAGTCAGAGGAAGGTGTTGTCCATGTTCAAAACCAGCCGGGACTACAGAGCCAGTTCCAGGATAGCCAGGACTACACGGAAAATCCTTGTCTCAAAAAACAAAAACAAACAAACAAACAAAAAAACAAAAAGAAAAAAAAAACAAAGCCAGCCAAACTCCCAACTAAACTAACAACCAATCAAACAAACAAAGAAACAAACAGAGTATCAAAGGATCACCAGTGTATCAGAAAACAGTCACTTCAGCCTTCTGGAAAGCCACCATTCAGTTCCCTGTTGAAGAAAATAGGCCTGCATATTCAACAAGCCTAGTTTTCTTTAAGCCGAGCTTCCTATGATAAAGTATAAATAATTCAGTTATTATTCCTATTGCTACTGTGAAAGAATCCAATCGGTGTGGGAAGAGTCACAGACTGCTGACATTCTGCCCAGATCCTGTGTTACCACTCTTTTATAAGGAAAGTGATGTACACATATGTACATATACTAGCAGTTAATTTTCAGTTTCCTGTGCAGAGAATGATGCAAATCGTATAATTAGTGACACAGAAGTTTAGTTAAACTCAGCATATACCTTAAGGCTACTCTTTCAAAGGAGAATTTACAAGGATATTTTAATATATTTCATGAAACACAATTGATATTTCATGAGACACAATTGAGCAATCATTTCTTGCAAAGTGCTTTTATAGGCATAGAAGACACAGCACAAAATAGATGTACAAATCCCTAAATTTCACTTTAGAGAAGAAAAATATTCTATGCAATTTTCCATGTTCAGATTTCTGATCCAGAGCATTAAGAACACAGTGTGTTAAAGCATTAACTGCCTTCATCCTCACTGTGTTTATGTAAATTTAACTAATTAATCCTCATGATACTAAGCCATGCAGAAAGCTCTGTACTAAGTAGCCCATGTTCTTCTTAAAGGCATGATAGTCCTTTTGAGCAGTATGGCCAATGTCAATATTTTACAGGAACATTTGGAGTTTAAAACCCCTAAAGCTCAAAGCATTGCAAATCCAGGACTGAAAGTTGCTTAATTATTCTGCTTGGTTCCTCTGGCTTTTGACAAATTTCCAGAAGCTCTTTGAGTACTCATTCTAATCTCAAACTTTATGATGACTGTTTTCACAATGGTTGGGAATATGGATGAGAAGTGAGTGAATACATGATTTTGTTACTTTGGTAAGATAATTGAAGCTTTGTAAATTGGTTTGTGCTTTATTGCATCAGATATAATATCACATCCTCCTCCTTATCTTGCAACAGTTTATTTATTTATATATTTATGGATATGCATATATGTATGTATGTATGTGCAATATATGTATGCACTGCCGCCAGTGACCAAAAGAGGGCATCAGATAATCTGGATTGGAGTTACTGATGGTTAACTACCATGTGGGTACTGGGAATCAAACCCTGATCTGCAAAAAGTGGCCAATGCTCTCAATCACCAGGCATCTCCCCAACCATTTGTCTTAAAGCATTTATAACTGAACATAAAATAATTATACCACCCCCAAGTACAAAAAGTGTGTTGTCTTCCCCTGGAACCATCAATCACTGTCAAACTTTTTTGCCTGTCCCATAATCCTCAGCCTTTGCCCCCTATCCTCCTTTCTCTTTCTCATTCTTAAATCATCATCTTCAGTGCTCATTTCCTCTTCCTTCTGTGCACATCCAATCATCTGAACATTTCTTTGGGCACAAGTGTCTTTTGGGAGGAATATTAGTCAATCTACTTTTCATCTATTTAACCAGCTACTCATTCTTTTTCAGATTTATGTTTCTTTCACATCATAAGAAAGATTGACTATTGTTATTTACCAGCTCAAATGAGATCTTGGTTTACTCATTTTATAGAACCATCCTGTGCATTTGCATAGCATATGTTGAATTTTTAATTTTTTCAAGATAAAACATAATTTTGACATTTACTCATTGTTTGCTTTAATGCCAATAAGGCCTAGTAAGGTAATTATTTTTCTCTTCTTAGTACTAAAACACCACAGATACATGCTGCTTTCAATTATTAGTTAGGTATTAACTAGATGATGCATTAATTTAAATCCTTAGATCTTCAGCTACAAACTAAGCTGGACTGTTAAATTCTGACTTCATTCTTCATCTTGCCATTATTGTTTTTATATTATCCAAGATAGTCTAAGGATTGTATTCGTTATCTATAAAATACAAATGGCACAGATATATTTATAATTTTTATGACACAAATTATATATAAATGGACAGTATCATAAATTACAATGATCAATATTTTCATAAATGCAAGTGATTCAGTGGATCTGATATTACTTTATTGAATATATTTCCCTTCACCCAGAAGGACAAAACAATGTGGAATAAATGAAAACAAGAAAAATCTTTATGAACAACTGTCTTTAATTTTAAAAACTTAACCTTACTCAGTGATGCCTTTCTTGCTGTTTTGTTTGTAATTTTGACATTTTATATTAGTTCAATACATAAAAAAAAGTGCAATGATAAATTGAATCACCTTGAGGAGAAATAAATGGAACAATTACAAAAATTAGAAATAATAAAATAATTTTCTTATTTTCTTTGTTACTTCACAATGCTCCATTTTAGATAATAAAACAACTCAGCGGATCCTGGAAAGAGAATTTTATCCTTTGTCCTACTTTTCTCAATATCTGACCAATGTGTTCATTAATATATCATAGCAGTTGCTTATGTTTTGAATCATAATTTAAAAAAAAGCACATCAGAACTCTAAATGTTTGAAGACCAAAAGCAAAAAAAAACCACAGGGCTCCTAAAATTTTACTGTTCTATACATCATCAGAGGAATTAATTGGGGATAAATATGGAGAGATCAAATAAAAATTACTTGAAAGAGACTCTTCTAAGAAGAATTTATGTACTCTCTATGTCCTCTGCCACTATGCATTGGAAGAGTAACTGATTTAGTAACATTGGACACAGCAGAATCATTAAGTGTAAGATTCTAAAATTTGCAGGGCCATAGATCACAGTAACTTCTTTAAACTTTTATAATGTGAATCCAGGTGCCATGAAGCACTGTATTGGTAGCATCTATATATTATCTTTGTTTGTGTGTTTGCATATGTTGGCATATGTGGGCATGTGTAGTCATGCGTGTCAGAGTGTCTTCCTTAATGAGTTTCCACCTTATATATAGAGGTATGGTCTCTCCTTTAAGCTTAGAGCCACCAATTGAACTAGTCTAGCAATTCACTTCTGAGGGTGGACATTGCTGGAAGGCCACTGCCTGTGTGTATACACACATACACACACAAAGATAATATATAGATGCTACCAATACACTGCCATGGCTACCAAGCATTGTCCTCACTCTGGCACAGTGAATGCTTTACCCCACTGATCATCTCACAGCCCCTGGTATACATTTCCTAAAAGAGACTCAGAACCCAACTGTTCACTGCTTGAAATTCCTTTAGGATGCTGGAAGAATTACCACTGGTTTTCAGTTTGTCTCCCATTAACTACAAAGAAGAAACAAATTTTATAATCATCTCAAATGCATACCATTTTCTTTAGTAAGTAAAAAGTACAAGCAAATTTAAATCTAATAATTTAGATGAGTTAAGCTCTGTGGGATACTTGTGTCTCAGACATTGTTGATATAGATAGTCTATACCACTATGAAATAATAAAATAGGAAACAATACGATGAAAACATAGCCAGGCATCCTATGTCCAGATAAGAAATGAAGAGAAATAGTATAGATATGAAGAAGTGGTCAGCATTAGCAAACAATCAGAAATGGCCATATCTGAGCCATTGTCAGTGAGGGATCCATCATCTCTGGACAATTGAATGTCAAAGTTCAAGTACTGAGTAACAATATGATTTGGGGGAGGGGAGTAGGTGTCAGTCACATGGAAAGGGAAACAAATCTTCCAGGTAAACAAAAAGGATAGACAAGAACATACCCAGACTCCCTACCATGCCAGGATCAGAGTCAACTTGACTACAGTCATATCCTGTAGTTACATATTGACTACACCTGTGCATCCCACAAGCTATATTATACAGGTCATATATTAACCAGGTGCAGTGTTCTCTAAGAGTCTCCAGCCAAGAATCTGCTCTGGAATGTCCAAGCAACTGCCACACCCACAGCCATGATTTTGTCATTAGTAAAACTCTTGTCGAAGGGAAGGATTCACACACACCCCTCTTTGAAAACCTCTCCTCTTCTTCCCCATTGTCTAGCTGTGCCTGGCTAATCTTCATTTTGACAGTGTTTTACAATGCTTTAAGCTTCAAGGTCTTCTGTTATTCTGAGTTTCCTTTAGCATCCCCTTCACATGAGATTTAACAGGATTTTGAGTCTGTGAGTATTGGTACTGGAGCTGCATCAAGGCACCTAACCCAAAGGTTGCCTTCAAGTACAAGTTCATATTTAAAATAAGTCTCACTCTTTAAGATTTACTCAATTCTAATTTCTAAATACAACATGCTTCCTTTCGAGCTACTAATTTTTTGTTTTTTTGTGTTTCTAAAAAAATATTTATGCAAGTTTCATCTCCATTGCAGCCCTCTCCCCCCTCCTCACCCTAGGTCACCCTCCCACCATTCTTCCCCTCCCCATTCTCTCCTTCTACTCTGATGAGGGGCGCCCCCCAAATATCAACTCCCCTCCCTAGTTCATCAGTCACATGAGGGCTTAGACCATTCTCCTGCACTACGACCTGACAAGGCAGTCCAGCTAGGATAAAGTATTCCACTAAAAGGCAACACAGTCTAAGTTACAGACAGCCACCCATTCCATTTACCAACAGACATGCATGAAGACTAAGTTGCCTATCATCTCTATATGGATAGAGGTCCTAGGTCCAATCTATATATCTTTTTTGGGGGAGGGTTAGTGTTTCACTCTCTATAGGCCTCTGGGGGCCTAGGTTTGTTGGTTCTCCACTTTATGTGGAGTTCTTGTCTCCTCCAGATCTTTCTATTCCTCCTCCCTCTCTCATACACAACTCTCAGAGCTTTACCTAATGTTTGGCTGTGTGTCTCAACATCTGTTTTGATCTACTTCTGTGTGGAGTTTCTCATATGATAGTTACGCTAGGCTCCTATTCTCCTATTGGGTCTGTGGTTTGTAGGATGGTTATCCTGTACTTAATGACTAATCTCCAGTTATTATAAGTGAGTACATGCCATTTATATCTTTCTGGGTCTGGATTAGTTCACTCAGGATAAGCTTTTCTAGTTCTATGCATTTGATTGTAAACAGTATGATTTCCTTGTTTCTGACAGCTGAATAATATTCCATTGTGTAAATGTACCACAGTTTTTTTTTTTTTTAATTCACTCTTCTGTTGAAGGGCATCTGGGTTGTTTCCACTCTTTTTATTATGAATAAAACTGCCATGAACAGAGTTGAGCTGATGACCTTGTGGTTTATCTTCTGGATATATGTCCAGGAATGGTATGATTGGGTCTTGAGGTAGAACTATTCCCGGTTTTCTGAGATATTGCCAGATTGATTTCCAAAGCGGTTGTACAAGTTTGTACTCCCACCAGCAATGGAGGCATGTTCCCCTTTCTCCACATCCTCGCTAGCATGTGCTATCTCTTGAGTTTTTGATGTTAGCCATTCTGATAAGTGTGAGATGGAATCTCAGAGTCATTTTGAGTTGCATTTCCCAGGTGATTAAGGATGTTTAACATTTCTTAAAGTGCCTCTCACTTGTAGAGATTCCTCTTTAATGAATTCTTGGTTTAGCTCTGTACCCTAATTTTTGATTGGATTATTTGGTTTCTTGGTGTTCAATTTCTTGAATTCTTCATATATTTTGAATATTAGGCTTCTGTTGGATGTGGGGTTAAGATATTTTCCTATTCTGTAGGCTGTCATTTTGGTCTAATGACAGCATCCTTTGCTTTACAGAAAAATTTCAGTTTCATAAAGTCTCATTTATTGATTGTTGGTCTTAATGCCTGAGCTATTGGTGTTCTATTCAGAAAGTTGTCTCCTGTGCCAAAGAGGTCAAGGCTTTTCCTTACTTTCTCTTCTATTAAATTAAGTGTGCCTTGTTTTATGTTGAGGTTTTTGATCTACTTGGACTCGAATTTTGTGCAGGGTGAAAGACATGAGTCCATTTGCGTCCTTCTACATGTTGACATCCAGTTAGACCAGCACTACTTGTTGAAGATGCTTTCCTTTTTCCATTCTATGGGTTTGGCTTCTCTGTCAAAAATCAATTGACCATGTAGGTTTATTTCTCGGTCCTCAATTCAATTCCCTTGATCAACCAGACTGTTTCCACACCAGTTCTATGCTGTTTTTATTACTATTGCTATGTAGTACAGTTTGTTATTAGGGATGGTGATACCTCCAGGGAAAGCTCTAAAAGAAGAAGAAGAAAAAGAAGAAGAAGAAGAAGAAGATGATGATGAAGAAGAAGAAGAAGAAGAAAGAGCAAGCTCTCAAGAGTAGCAGAAGGCAGGAAATCATCAAAATCCAAAATCAAGCTGAAACTAGTAACTTAGAAACAAAGAGAACAATACAAAGAATCCAGGAAACCAAGAGGTGGTTCTATAAGAAAAATCAACAAAATAGACAAACCCTTAGCCAAACTAACTAAAAGGCAGAGAGAAAATATCCAAATCAGAAATGAAAAGTGGGAAATAACAACAGACACTGAGGAAACACAAAGAATCATTAGGTTCTACTTCAAAAACCTGTATTACACAAAATTGGAAACCTAAGTGAAATGGACAAATTTCTCAATAGATTCCATGTACCAAGGCTAAACCAAGTTAAAGTAAACTGTCATATAACCCCTAAGGGAATAGAAGCAGTTATTAAAAGTCTCCCAACCAAAAAAAAAAAAAAAAAAAAAAAAAAAAGAAAAAGAAAGAAAGAAAGAAAAAGAAGCCGGCGGTCAGATGGTTCAGCACAGAATTCTACCAGGCCTTCAAAGAAGAGCTAATACCAATACTTTTCTAACCATTCCATAAAATGGAAACAGAAGGTAAGTTGCTAAACTCATTCTATGAGGCCACAGTTACCCTGATACCTAAACCACACAAAGACCCAACAAAGAAATAACTTCAGACCAATTTCCCTTATTAACATTGAAATAAAAATGCTCAAAAATACTTGCAAACTGAATTCAAGAACACATCAAAAGTATCATACACCATAACCAAGTAGATTTCATCCCAGGGATGCAGGGGTGGTTCAACGTACAAAAATCTATTAACATAATTTACCATATAAACAAACTGAAAGAAAAAAAACCCACACAATCATCTAATTTGATACTCAAAATCCAACACCCCTTCATGTTAAAAGTTTTGGAGAGATTTGGCATTCAAGGACCATACCTAAACATAATAAAGACAATATACAACAAGCTGGTAGCCAACATAAAATTAAATGGAGAGAAACAAAGCATTCCCACAAAAATCAGGGACAAGACAAGGATGCCCATTTTCTCCATATCTCTTCAACATAGTGCTTGAAGTTCTAGCTAGAACAATAAGACAACTAAACAAGATCAAGGGGACACAAATTTGAAAGGAAGAAGTCAAAGTATCCCTATTTGCTGATGATGTGCTAGTATGCATTAGTGACCTCAAAAATTCTACCAGAGAACTTCTACAGCTGATAAACACCTTCATCAAAGTGGCAGGACACAAAATTAATTCTAAAAAAATTAGTATCCCTTCTTTACAAAAAAGATAAATGGACTGAGGAAAAAGTTAGGGAAATACCCTTTACAATAGGCACAAATAATATAAACTACTTGGGGGTAATTCTAATCAAGCAAGTAAAAGACAAAATATGACAAAAAAGTTCAAGTCCCTGAAGAAAGTAATTATGGAAGATATAAGATGGAAAAATCTCCCATGCTCATGCATTTGTAGGATCAAAATAATAACAATGGCCATCCTACCAAAAGCAATATACAGGTTTAGTGCAATTCTCATCAAAATACCAACACAATTCTTTACAGACCTTGAAAGAATAATTCTCAACTTCATATGGAAAAACAAAAAGCCCAGAATAGCTAAAAAAAAACCCTGTACAAGAGCATGTTTTAGTATTTCTTACTGCTAATCCTGTAGTTCAATATGGATGACTTCTAAAAGAAGCAAAAGATTATCCAAGATCTTCTGATAAGAAGTCTATCCCTTATATGCAGCTTTTGATTTTAGGTTCTCTTTCCATTTGAGGAGTTCATTTTTATACATTGTTTGTGATAGATGATCAACAGTTTCTCTGCCGATTCAGTCTGAGCAGCTGAAGCCCATGCTTCACCAATACATTATCAATTTTGTCCACTCAATCAAACTTAATTTTAAAACGTGTTTCTCATGCTTGTCTCATTTACACATGTGTCAGAATCTCAACTCAAGCATCAGTGAAGTCTCATTGTCAAATCAAATAGTTGCCTCTTTCTCCTTATTTTGAATGTTGGGACAGCTGTCTGTGTGGCTGGTCACAACCTCCTTCTGAAAACCATGTCTTTCTTTACTCTCAATTAATTTAAATCTTGTTTACTCTCTGAGCTCTCTTTCTTGAACTTCAAGTTCTAAGTGTTGGAAAGTTTCAAGGAATTTTCATTGAATTGCCTCCTCCTTTTTGTGTACAAATTCAGAATAATGATTCTATTCAAAACAACTGAAGTACCAAACCTCAACCTTGAGCATTGGCTTCTCTTCAGATCTCTAGAATTATATATTTATCTATCCACTTGATAGTTGTTATTGACAGTTCAATATCTAATAGAAAATTACCACATAATACAACATCAATCATAGTTTCTATCTGTACCGTATGAGGCCAAGTTGTACCAGTGAGTCAAGTATTTCTGCATAACTTCATTAAATAAAACATTATTAAAATATAGCCACACAATTTTGTCTATAGGTTAGATTTCAGTAAAGATTTACATAGGTTGAGACTACTAAAACATGTGTTCTTTGACATTTTATGAACAAACAAATGAACAAGAATTAAGTATTCAGTAAACCTAGCCTGCTCTTATCCTGGCAGTTTCTTATTTAAATCTAAAATATTATCAATCGCTTTTAATTTCTAATTCAAATTTGTCTTAATTATGTTTTATTTATATATTTCTGTTCTTTAGTTTACACAAGGCATTAAAAATTCCTGTGGATATTTGGTGGTTGTGTTTAGGATGAGAAAGGTAGAAAAACAAAACAAACAAACAAACAAACAAACAAAAAAAACACTTGTTATCTTACTTTTGCTAGTTTCCCAAAGAGCTTAAAGTAATTCTACCTTCAGCCCTTAGCACAAACTGAGAAAATGTCTACTGGAATTAGCTTGTTTGTTTGTTTGTTTTTGAATGCTGTGACAAATAATTGAAATAAACACCTGAAAGGGGTAAGGATTTAGGTCAGCATAAAATTTTTCAGGTTTTAATCCATGACTGTGGGGAGGGTTGGTGGGTAGGATCCCTGTTCTAAGAAGAAGGGAAGGGTGGAATGGGGGCTGAGGGTGGGAGTGAAGGATTGGAAGAAGAGGGGGAGGGGTCTGTGAATGGGATGTTAAAATGAATAAATAAATAAAATTTATAAAAAGAATTTTAAAGCAAAGTAATGTGTTATACACAGCTATGTTTTTTTAAATGTTGATCGAAATTCTGGAAGCTATGTTGTAGTCAGATGATTTAGAATATATTATCATCTATTTATTTGGAGAAGTATAGTCATACATTTTCTCAAATGTACAAAAAAAAGAGCTCATTATGAGGCAAAACTCATGGGTAATGGGAGCAAATAGAAGAGGTAACTCACTTCAGGGAGGATGAAAAAGAAGTATAGAATGGGAGTTGGAGGAGAAAATCTTAGAACATAATACAACCTCTAGACAACACACAGGTCCCAAATTTGTATCAGTTGTCAAAAAGTACTACTAGCAAAGGACTAAGTATTCCATACATAAGCTTTAGGGCGATATATAATGTACAAGTTATTATAGTACAATTATTATTCTGTTGCTAACCATGACAGTTTAGAGACAAATCCAGAATATGATACTAATTAGAGTCTACAGAACCTGGGTCCCACTAACTATATCTAAGCAAGGAATGGAGCCTGTGTAATCAGCAATGGCAAGAATCTAAGGATTATGATGTGCATCTCTCATAAATTGTCTTAAAAAGATTTTGTTTTTAATTTGTAAGTTGTTAATGTTCATCTTTTTGATATTTTATGTATTCATTTTTATAACTTGAGGATTTCATACAAGCATAGGAAGTACTTCCATCATTTCACCCTCTTGACCACCTCCATGTCTGACCAGCCACCCTTCTCAAATTCATGACCTCTTCTATATTTATTTATTTTTATTTTTTAATGTTTATTTATTCAAGTTACAATTCCATCATAGCGCTCTCTTTCCACCTCCACCCGGTTCCACAGTCCCACCCTCCATACATACATACATTTAATTTCTATTCTTATTGTGTAATACATTATCTAGTTACTTTAATCTAAATTACTCACTGAAATTTAGAGATACAAAACAAAGGAATTTAATCTTATAGATAAATTAAGTCACAGGGCTAGGTATTAGCAAAAGCAGAAGAAATCAGAATCCTCATCCCTGTTCCTCATTCCCTCCTGAGGTTCCCTTTGAATTACATACCAGGGAAACCAAGTATTTGTCTTTCCTGAGTATAAATGAATAAACTGACAACCTAAATATTTTTCAGTGTTTTTCTACTTTCCTCTACCTTTGAAGTCATTGCCAGGATGTAGCGATCTGCTCTCATCAGGAGTTGAAAATACAATATTTTTATAACTTTCAAATGATCAAGACTGTTTTAATCTGGTGATACCTCAGAAAATTTGGAATAGTTTTACCTCATGACCCAGCCTTACCACTCCTGGGAATATATCCAAAAGATTCTTCACCAAACCACAAGGATATTGGCTCAATTATGTTCATAGCAGCTTTATTTGTAATAGCTAGAAACTGGAAACAACTCAGATGTCCTTCAACAAAAGAATGGATAAAACAAACAAACAAAAAAATGAAAAAATGTGGTACATTTACACAATGGAATACTACTCAGCTATCGGAAACAAGGAAACCACATGCAATTTGCAACCAAATGGATGGAGCTGGAAAAGTCCAACTTTTCTGGGTCTGGAGTGAGCTAATTCAGACCCAGAAAGATACACATGACATGTACTCTCTTATAACTGGATATTAGCCATTAAGTACAGGATTACCATCCTACAACCCACAGACCCAAAGATACAGGAACCTAGCATAACTATCCTATGAAAAATTCTACCCAGCAGTGTATTAAAACAGATGCTGTGATACTACACAGCCAACCATTAGGTGGGGCTCTGGGAGTCATATATAAGAGAGGGAGGAGGAATAGAGAGGACAAGAACTCCACATAAAGATCAACAGAACCAACCAAACTAGGCCTCTAGAAGCTTACAGAGGTTGAAACACACACATATAACTCAAAACCCAAAAAAACATATATAGACAGGACTTAGCCCCCCTATCATATATAGATGATAGGCAACTCTGTGAAGGGCAGGGGATGGAGGGGGGGAGCTGTCTTTGTCATAGACTTTGTTGCTTGTTAGTGGAACTCCTTACCCTAGCTAGACTTTCAAGTTGGGCCCCAGATCAAGAGGAAACTCCTAGCCCTCATGGAACTGATGAACTGAGGGGGGTTGATATGTGATGGACTCCTCCCATCATAATAGAAGGTGAGGAGGGAGAGGGAGATGTAGTTGGGAGGGTGGATTAGGGAGAGGAGGAAGGAGTGGGTTGCAATCCAGATGTAACTTAAGTAAATAAATAAAAAATTTAAAAGACTTTATATTTCCTATGTACACACCCACTCGTCTTTCTTCTTGATTTATCAGGTATTAAGCATGCCAATTATATACTAGACACAAGGAAAATGAATTTCTGACTGTGATTGTATTTATATTGATTCTGTCCTGCCCCACATCTTATTTTCCAGTTTGTCTAAATCCCTTCAAAGGTAGACCAGTTTCAATTTCTAAGTAAAATAGTCCCAAACTACCATCCAAATCTCATAAAATCTCTGTGACAGTGTGCTCTTTACTATATAATCTACATGCTCTCTTAGGGTTGATTTGTTCGTATTTCTGTAAATATTACTAGTTAACATTATTGAGCAATTAATACATGCCCAGTCCTCTGCTAAACTCTTCATGTGTACTAGTTCACTTAATCCCCTCAACAGTTTTGGAGTAATACAGACCTTATGTATAAATACGGCTTAGGGTCACCCACCTAGGAAGAAGTAAAAGATTCAGACTGCTTTTCTCTAGAGGGTATTTGCTTAATTACTTCAGCAAATTGCCAGTGTAAACAGAAAATGTTCTGAAACTTTAGCAACATAATGGTTAGGGGTCTGTAACTCATTTTTCACTTAACAAGGAGAGAAAACTGCCCAATGTTTTTCTAATACACAGCACATTCAAAGTCTCTCGATTTTCCACATAGCTGGTACATTAATAAAAGATCATATTTTTTTAGTCAAGTGCTAATAAGAACTAGTGAATGACTCAGGGACATTATCACCAAAGCATTGAAAAATAGGTCCGTTTTCCATAAATAAGGTCATTATTTAAAAGCTATTGCAAATTTGTGCTCTTTCCAGTTTCACATCATTATCACAGCCTCACACTCTAAAAAAAAAGTAGTGCAAATAAAAAGGTTGTTATCTTGAATATGGCAGAAGTTTGGAGAAAGCATAAGTAGCAACTTACACCCCTGATTTATACCAAGCACTCATGCAACTGAGGTCCAAATAAATTATAAAGTGCTTGGCTCCTGTGGTGTTATTAAATTTCTTATAGACTGCAAGCATCAATCATTAGATACCCTTAGGTTTTTATTTCATTCAAATGGTAGAAATATATGTATTATATATCATGTCAGTTTCATGATCAAGACTTAGAACAAGGAACTTTCATTACAGCTAATATGTATGTGAGGTGAACTGGACCCATACTGGGTATTTAGATGTTGGGGACTGCCTCACACTTTGTAAACTGAAAATGTAAACGTCGTTTGTGTCAGGAGACTTTCTAATATCATGCTGACACATTTTTCTTTTTTTTTAATAATTTACTTTTTATTTCTTCAAGTTTCATCTCAATCACAATCCCCTCCCTACTCCCCCCTCCTGTCCCACCCTCCCACCCTCTTCCCCCTCAACCTCCCCATCCTCTACCCTTTTTTTTTTCTTTTTTAGTTTAACCACTATGTTAGGAATGATCACTGGTTTTATATAAACCAGTGGTAAGTATGAGTGAATTTGTGGTTCTTTAAGATTTTCAGAAATGTATGCTGAAAATACTCCTACTTGTTTAGAATTAGAGCATATGCTGAAGTTGTTGGTAGATGTTGATTGCTTCTAAGAAACATATTAATAGAAGAAACAAGATTATAGATGAAGATAAATGCATTTTCCCACTTTCCAAATGCTTTTTATCCTTACACATAGTGTTTATACTGTATGTAAGAAGTTGACTGCCATTTATGTACACTGTGTATTTTGCATGAACACTAACATGAAACAGAGCTAAACTCCATAATTTTTGTCATTGAATTACTAACAAATCAGAGTTGAGGCATCTCCTGTGAGATTCTTGACCTCATTAGTTCTTGAGTTTTATAACTTCTGGCCCCTAAGTTCCTTATTTGCATAGATGTTTAGAGTAAGGCAATCAATCAGTACATTGCCTATTCTATAATGACCATGCAAATTAGCATCTCCTTTACATTATTTTTGTTCCCCTACAGAGCTCACAGATGCATTGCTCACTTTGAACATGAAACTTATGACTTTGGGAACAATGTAGGGCAAAGTAAAAAATTTCTTGCTTCCGGCTTTATTGTTTCTGTTTCAGGAGAGAGAAACAATTGCCCATTAGTTGTTGATATATTCACCCACTTTTCAAAGCTCTCTGAAATTAGAAAGATGGCTAGCCATTCATTAAATCTTATCTGATTTCTCCTGGAGAAACGTTAATGTGGATTTGGAATTCATTACACAGTCAGCAATTTATTCACGTGTCTGTGTATAGTGTTAAATGTCAATATTAGTCATTGTCCATATATGTTATAGTTTAGAATGTTGATCTCTCAAATATTTCAGTTACCCATGGATAAAATACATTCTAAAAAAGATACATAGTTCCTTCCAAATCGTGGGTACTATTTGCTAATTCCCTTAAGGGAAACTCTGAAGTATCTAATGTGTTTGCAAAAATTGATTCAGGTGATGTATGAGTTCTCCCATAAAATACTGATGGTAACTAATTACCACTTGTTCTGGACTCACCTTTCGCATGTTGTACTCTGCCTCTTTCGTTGCTGGAGGTATCACACTAGATAGTGAAAACAAATGAAATCAGAATTTGTTTCTACTTCTAAATTCCATCATCTGTCATCTGAAATGCAGTTGCTTTTGTCATGTTTGGCTGTGAAATAATTAATGCTGGTGTGACTGAGTAAAACATGTCATTT
The DNA here is from genome assembly GCA_907164525.1 of Lophiomys imhausi. Classification (NCBI taxonomy): domain Eukaryota; kingdom Metazoa; phylum Chordata; class Mammalia; order Rodentia; family Muridae; genus Lophiomys; species Lophiomys imhausi. Next base: position 3,484,498 of record CAJQZJ010001896.1, on the reverse strand, counting down.
GTATCTGCAGTAGTAATATAAAATCCCAAAGGAATGATGAGTTGCTGGAAAGATAATTGGTATGTGTTGAATATCTTAATTTATCATATTAAGAAATGTGTTTCTAGGCTTTCAATCTCTGTTCATATGCACTGACTGCATATAATGGCATAAACAACTTTTGAATTGAAAACTGTGATTTCTTTCAGGAAAAGGTGGTTTTCTTTTGTGACTCTTGTTTACGACTAAAAGGAGATCTATACATAGTTACCTGGAATTCACCAAAAAAGTTCAAATAGCAGCAAGCTATACAATTGATTCTCACAGTGAGGTATACAGAAAATGAAATGGTATGTTGTGGAATCAATTCTAAGGTGCTCCTGTCTCTCGTTAGCTACTAGAGTTCCTAGTCTCAAGCACTAGACTGGCTTGTGCTATGAAACACTAGTATAAGTATAATTAATATTCATCAACTGACCTTATTTGGGGGACACTTAACTATTTTGTATTGTTAAAAAGAGCACAGTTAAACTTTTGTGAACCCTTAAATACAGAACAACAAAGTGGATTCAACAGGGAATGAGATCAGACAAGAGACAGAAAGAAGAGTCAGAGGGATTTAGAGACAAAGTATTTCTGGCTTTAAAGGGATGAGCTACAGCCTGCAAATAAACAACCAGGAACCAGAAAAGACACAGGAGAGGGGCTTTTGACCTATTCCTAATGACACTAAGGGAACCTGAGAAGCCACGTTGCACCTGGACTTGGAAGGTGAAGAATGGTGTCATGATAAGTTTTCAATGCTTGAAGTCACTAACTTTAAGGTAATTTCTTCTCATAGAAGTAAGAAAGCATTAATTCATATTTCCCTGAAAAGCCAGATGTACAACTGTAAACATTTAAGACAGCCCTTGAAAAATTATATACCTTTGCTCTGTTAACACAGTTTGTCTATTTTAGAAGAGCAGTGATCAGATTAATGAAAAAGACAAGGCTTTAGGGAGATTCCAAATGTCTGTTACTGTGCTGTGGAGACAAACCTTTTTCTTACTTCACCACACACATTATATCCAGATCGTTTTTTACCTGGCTTCTGTGTAGTTTTTTATTCATGAGGAATGTTCTCTTTGCCTAATTTATCTGGAATCTATATATTATATTGATAAGTGTAAGATCTGGAGTCACATTGACTGAAGTCAAACTTTGGCTTTGAAACTTCCTGGTTCCACAGAAGTAGGGAAGATCCTAACTTCTCTCTCCCTCTGTCTCCATCCGTGTAATGGACAGATTGGTACCTATTTTCAGAGTTGTCACATACAGACATGCCTGCTTCCTTCCACAGCCCATTTGCTGTTCCTTTAGCTCTGACAAGGTATTTATGACTGTAAATGTATGTCTGTAAGCTTTGATCTCAGGACTCACCTGTAGGTACAGATGTACTTCCCTTAATTATTTCTTATAAGACTAAGGAAGTGTATAACAGTGGCTGGTGTAGCTATATTTTCATTCATCCAGCAAACATATATTTTATACCTATTCAATTTCATGAACTAAGGACACATACATAGATAAAATGCAGCTGCTTATCCTGCTGCTAATGATATATGTATCTGGATATAGAAACAATATGGTACATTTTGCAAAACAGATATTTGTTGATAAATAAAATTCTGAAAGTATTTCAACTAGTTTATTTGGGTGAATATAAATAAAATCTAAACAAATTTTGGCACTGAAATGATGTGTTTTTTTTCATTAAAAATAAATTTGTTTGCTATAAATAAAACTTGTTAAGTAAGTGTAGTCAAATGCATATATAGCACCTAGCACATTGCCTGGTATTTAAAAATTTGAAATATGTATTATTTTAAAAATATAAGTTTGAGGTTTGTGGATATAGCTCAACAGTAAAGCACTTAACTCATCATACCATTATGCATAAGGCCCAGAGTTCTGGAGGAGGGGGGGAGAAAGGAAGGGAGGGAGGGAGGGAGGAAGGGAGAGAGAGAGAGAAAGAGAGAGAGCGAGAGACAGAGAGAGAGAGAGAGAGAGAATTTTAACTACTCTGAAAGGCTAATCATCTTCTAAGAAATAACAGCACACAACATACCAGAAATTGGAATAGAGTCTTTTCAGTTGTATGACAAGAGTATTGAGTATATAAAAAGCAACAGAGTAGCAATCAGGATGTTTGAAACATGTAGGAGGGAGCTACTTTTAAAAGGAACTTCAAGAAAGACCTGGGGTTGAGAAAAGTTGACTTCCTTGTTCTTAGTGATTAAAAAATAAACAAAACCTCAGCACTGAGCACGAAACACAGTGACTTGCCTCTTTAGCTTGAAAACAGTTCTTTTCTTTTTTTTTTTTCCTGCACCCTGTCAATGTATTCTCTTTCAGCTGTAGTTATATCAGAAGGTGACAGAAGTAATTTGAGTATTAAATATTCTAATTAGTATTATGGTATTTATGTAATTTTGCTCTCACATCTACCACAAACGAAAACTATGTTTCTTCTGATTTTAGTGACATTGTACACATAAACAAACATAACACAAAATCACAATGTGTTTTCTACTTTTCTTTTTTTCTTCATTAATTGCCTACTTATTGTGAAAACCTCACTCTTTTTCAGAATACATAACTTTGTAACTGTTGCCTGATCTTTTTCATTACATCAATTAATAATTTGCATGATTTAACAGACTATAGGATACCAAAAAATGATCATTTTGAAAGCTTGAAGTTGCTGACTACATCTGAGGCAAACTGGAAAAGATTCAACTCAGAGAATGATTGATTCCTTGGTGATGATTTTCTGTCATCAACACAGGGTATTAGAGAAAGACGGCCTGTAAATTTTTTCAAGTGTAATTCACTGCCAACTATCAACATTTTAAAAGACTGAAGATGTTGAAAGGACAATTGCGTATTAATGAAAACACTTCACAAGTTGCCCTGTAATTTATATTTTATATACAATAACTTTTAAAGTTTCAAGCGGTCAAAGACAATTCAAAACCATGCTATTTAGTGGTTCAGACAAGAGAAAGGACTGTGTAAAGCATTGTCACACAGTTTATGTATAAAGTTCTTAGATTCTTAACTGTAGCGGGCATTCTAATGAGTCTATGCAAACATTGAACAGCCGCTACAATTATGTTTCTGTTTTCTTTTCAATATTGAATGTTTACATTCTTGAAGTTTCCCTGATCGATTGCTCTTATTGACTTTGTTTTCTCCTTTCTCAGCTATTTCCTTTCTTACTTTATGCATTTCCTCTTATGGGGATTTATTTATTTATTTTGCAGTTGATGTAGGGAAAGAGCTTGCCCTCTTTTTATTAACAGATTGAATTATCAGCAGGCACCGAGGCTTCAAGCTAACCACAGAAGATACAGAGAAGCTTAACTTTCTCCAGTACTACTTTCAACCTTGAATGCAGACCTCCAGGGAATGTCACACTGGATTCTCGCTGAATATTTGCTGCAATTCCATTTTATGCTTGTCACAACATTGGCCTAAAACAAAATCAGGACTAAGAAGACTCAAACTGCTCCTTACTTGTCCTCTTTCTTGGGAATTCTATCTTCTTTGGATTTCAGGGATACTGGCTTGCAACTTGACTCTGTAGTAGGTATTTATATAAAGACTTGATGTTTAAAAACTGTTAATGTGACACACAAACTTTGTGTGTCCCTAAAACCCAATCTATAGGCATGGATCTTTGGACCTGTTCTCTCTCAATACCATCTTATTGATGGAAGTAAATTAATCCTAAATCCACATCTGGTGCAAACTAGGAGCTCTGAAGTCAATGTAACAGCTCTCTCTCTCTCGCTCTCTTTCTCTCTCTCTCTCTCTGTCTGTCTCTCATACACACACATTTACACAGAAAGAGAGAGAAACTTCAGCAATACATCCTTTTGATAGTCATTACACAATATCCCACATACTTTCTCACTTCTCCCATCTCCTTGGTGACTACATGTGCTTAAGGCTATACTCACGTTCTCTTGTTTAGAGAGGTGAGATGCCTAATTAATCACATGTGGCTTTAAACATTTCTCACAGGAAATTTGCATAAATACCTATGTAGCAATACCACATACCATATCTCATATAGGAAATAATTAGTTGATCTTCAGTGCCACTAATATAACCTAGAAAGTGTAACATGCCTGAATACCTCTTCTGATTGCAGTACACTTGTGTATGCACAATAGACCATGTGTCTCAGTTATATTTGGTTTTTCAACTAAACCAAATTTCTTGTATGATACTGGCATGACCTGCTTCTCTAAACTGAGACACTCTTCCATTTATTTGTACTTTCAGACATCTACATATAGAAATAATCTCTTTTTTGACAAGTTTAATGTCCTTTCATTATGTGGTCTGTTTAAGCTCCAGTTCAGTGCTCCCTCCTTCAAAAAATCTTTCCTGACCTCATTAAAGCACTTAAGAACTTGTAATTTTAAGATTTATTTGATTCTGGGATAAAGTTTTCAAAAGAGAAGTTTCTATGGCATCTTATACATCATATATACCCAATGAATATGTGTGACATAAGAGAAGGAACTTCATTTAGTTCACATAATTTACATGAAAAGGAATATAATTAATTATAGTAGGATGGTATTTTGCATGTGTTCATGTGGATGCATATGTCTGAACATCCATACAGAGGTCAAAAGCCAACTGCAGTGTTATTTTTCAGGTGTCATCCATCTTGGTTTTTGAGACAGAGTCCCTCTTTGGCCCGGAACTCACTTAGTAGGAAAAACTATCAGGCTGGTGGGCCCTAGGGTTGTACCTGTCCCCATTACCCTAGCACTGGAACCAAAGCGAGCACTGTCATTCCTACCGTTTAGCTTGCATTCTAGGCATCAAACCTGGATCCCTGTGCTTATTACATTGCAAGCACATTATCAACTGAACTATTCTCCAGCCTTACAACTAATACACAACCTAACATTTCTTGAAATATTTCTGGAGAAACTATTTTGTTTCCCACTTTGAACTGAATATGTTTATCTAGCTAATAAGCCTTTCTTGTTAAAACCTTTAGCAACTCCTCTGTGCCTTGGTCATCAGTGAGTGTAATTTCATTGTTTGATAAAATATAATCCACTGAAAATAATGCTTAGAGGTCTACCAAGTTTCCTTGGTTCCTCTTGCTCTTCTTTCCCTGCAATATCCTTTCATGACCAAGTTCATTTAATGTTTCACAGTTAGAAGATTAGCTAACATAATAACATGAATGTGTTACTCATTTATGAGCCTAATCATTCTGATATCATTCATCGGGTAGTTAATTATTTTCTCTGACCATAATCCTGGTTTATTTTCATGTACCAGCAGCATCACCATTGCACCCATTTTCCCAGTCACAACTACAAGAGAATTAAAATCATAAACTACAACACTACGACACTAATTCCTCAAAATAGAGACTTTTGATTTTTATTTATTTCTTTGAATTGAGGAGGAAAAACCCTATTATTTCCTAAAAAACTAAAATTCCTATCCTAAAGCTTTGATAAAAATTGCTTATAACTAAAGTTCTTCTAAACTCTATACCAGAAATTTAAAATTTATACCAAAGATGTCCATTAGAAAGAATGTCTCCTCCCAGAAAAAGTTAGATATAGAACTTTAACCTCATGGAAATAGATAATAAAATATTAATACCAGTTGCCAAATATGTATGGACTGGACATTGGGAATATATTTTATACCTTACAATTTTCATAATTGTGGCCTAATTATTAAAAAAGAATTATGAGTTCTGAGAGAAGGGGGAGAGGGTAGGAGGATGGGGCTGGGAGGGATGGAGGGAAGAGACTGTGATGGAGATGTAATTTGAAGTACTAAATAAACATTTTTTTTTAAAATGTGAACTGGACAAAGTGGAATGGAATTTTGGATAATTGATACAAGATAGCAAGAAAATATTTTCCTTGAAAAACAGTATTTTCTTCCTACTTTGTGATCATTATCCAAAATTCAGTTCCAGTTTGTCTGGCTGAAATTTGGATGTAAGTGGAATGACAATATTCAAGTAATCTTTCAAATCTGACAATGAATGTAAATACTTTTATAAACAACTGTCACATTACCTATTAAAATAATAACAATAATCACATTGAGAAATCATTCACTAATAGAAAGGTAGAATCATTTCCAAATTTAAAATAAACTTTCAATTGTAGCCAGCTGTAGACATTTAAAATTTTTATGCTCACTATTAAACTGGCTCTTTCATGTTAACTCCCCCTTACATTTTTTCTTTTTCTTCTTCTTCTTTTTTTATTTTTATTTTTTTTTAATATGAAGGAGTCAAACCTCCTCTATCTATTTCTGAGCTTCCTAGCTGCCAATTGTGTGAATATATGCCACACCACCCATATGCTCATCTCCAGATGGCTAGCCTGCTTCTTTCAGCTCCCCACCTGCCTGGGCCAAAGGCATGCTGTGCTCATATCCCTGTGTGTAACATGGAACCTGTCGGTGCCTGCTGTCACCCATTCACTCACATGCCACAGATTCAGTACCAGACAGTTGAAGGGACAAGAGAAGAGAAGGAAGGGTGACAGAAAGTGCAGAGGGTTTAAAGTTAAGAAGGAAGGGCTAGAAAGGAAGGAAGTTGAGTGTAAAGAGAAAGAGAAAAGTAAATAATTACTTAGGAATTTTATTAAAATTTGTATTGTATTCTCAAAACTAAAGTAAATACACTTTAAACTTAACCACATGGAAACAAGTGTAACAGATTAGTCCTTGGTCTGATACTAGAACTCAGGCAGTGTGTGGTTGCTCTAAAATTGCCTAGCAGTATTAAAAAAAATGTTTTCTGGCTCTTTATTGTATAAAGAAGAGCTTATGGGTTTGTGTAAGACATTTCATATCCTGAGCTTGTCAGTAAAAACATCCATTTTGAAAACAGTCATGTTGATGTTTGCTAGCTTTGGGTGTCTGTATTATAATGCATTCAGATGAGAAAGGAAGTCAACTGAAAGATTCTACCTGTGAGATTTCCCTTTTATCACTGTCCTTGATCCAAGTTACCTCCAAGAGATTCAAAAACACCCACAACATAAATAATTAGTAACAAAAATATATTTACCAATCCTAAGGAATTGATTCATTCAATAAGTATTTCCTGAGGAATCAATCATGGTATATACACTAATTTTAACACTTACACAGAATATTTCAGAAAGAATAACTATGGGCCTTATTAGTCTTATTGAACTTTTGTTTATTGAAAATCTTGTGTGAATAAAGAAAGTACTGCTTTGAGCTGTATGAAGGAAGCATTTAAAAAATCATAGTAAACATAAAGTGTCCTATGGAATTTACACACTTGTCCATGGAAGTAATGAAAAGATTATTGTACATTATGTAAGTTGGTATGTATTGGAGAGAAAAATATAACTAAAAGTGAGTCTCAAGACAAGTATTCTGGTTTAATGGAGTAGCAACAATGTCTTTGACCAGGCTGTGCCTGAAGGACTATCAGAAACACATGAGGAAGAAACCTTATGCTATCTATCCATTGAAGAAGAAACCAAGTTTTCTCATAAAGCTCATATGCAGAGAAAGTGGAACCAAAGAGACCACCTAGAGGTACATGACTATATTTTTCAACTCTGGTAGACCATTGCAAAGACCCTGTAGTTATAGTTATTATATTTATAAATATAACCATAGTTAAATTTTGTTTTGTCACACAAAGTAAGAATGTGTACAGGCAGTTACAATAAACTGGGTGACAGATAATCAGAACCTGGGAGTCTTGAGGTTTGTGGAATGTGCAAAGATTCTGGATATATTTTGAAGTTTGGATTTCTATGATGTTCTCATCACTGTATCCTGGAATAAGAGACCAAGAGGCAATTCAAGCTTTATCCTCCTCTGGGTCCCTAATAGAAGAGAAAACAGGAGAGAATAGCTAGTTGCTTCAATGTACACGTTTCACTCTGGATCACCTGTAACCTTTTTTTTTTTTCTACAACAGTTAATCACTCAGAAATCAGACAAAGTTTTAGGCCAGTGAACTTGAATTTGCACCAATGACTCTCAGTGGAACTTCATGCCATTCACTGTGAACTCAGGTCATATTGTATGTTGTTCTCGTTCTGGGACTTCTGTATTTTTGGACTGGAAAGCTGCTAATATTTTATGTTTCATCAAATTTCAGAAAGTTTTATGAAACTGTCCTGCCTCTGGTGATATAAGTCATCCTAACCTAATGTATTCCCCATTATAGTTATACATGCATTCACATGCCTCTAGTTCTCTAGAGAACCATTATTAACATGACATGTGTCCATTACAGGATGAGGATCTGGGCAGCTGTTACGGCTCAGTAGGTAAAGGCTCATGGTGCCAACCCTAAGGATCTCTATTAGAACCCAGGAACACACATTATGAAAGCCAAGAACTGACGATTTCCAGGACATAGCCTCAGATCTCCATATACATTCTGTGGGATATATCCAAGAGAGGGAGAAAGAGGAAAGAGAGAGAGAGAGAGAGAGAGAGAGAGAGAGAGAGTCAAAATAAAATACAATTAAATGATGAATATATACATACAATAAAGTATGTTTTCAGCTTTAAAAATAAAGTTTGACTTAATGCTGTAATGTAGGTGAATCTTGAGGATATGATCAGACAGTCAGAAATGCTGTCCAAAAAGGACAAAACTTGGAACAGGTAACTCGACAACCTGGCTCTGCCAAGACAGGGTAGGCAAGTCCTTCATAACCCCTGCTCTACAATAAATGTCTGTCAGAAAAATGGGGCTAAACGACTGAAGATCGATGCTGGAGAGAAAATGGGAACTGCCCAGGCAGCCACTGGTATGTCATTTCTTAGTTTTGGAAGCTGCAGGCCCTGTACTTCCTATAAATTCAGATATATTTATCCCTCTCATGTCTCTGAGGTGGTTGAAGAATAGATAGCTAGAGTCTCATAATTAAATTTTGAGTTGTTTAGGAGTCAAGAGAGTGTTATAGATCTAGGATGATGCTTTAAAATTGTGTTGCAAGTTAGTATGAATGTTGAGTTAGATATAGAACTTTAAACTCATGGAGATGGTTAGATAGTAGAATGTTAAAGTCAGGTACCAAATACATATGGACTGGACGTTGGGAATGTACGGTAAGCCATATAACCCTCATAACTGTGGCCTAATTACCTCTGTTGTTTTGTATTGTATCTATTATTATAAGAGAAAGAACCATTTGTTGGACTGAAAAGGGACACTGTTGGGGGAAATAAGATATACCTTAAATTAACCAAAAAATAAAGGGAAGAGAATGGGGGGTTGAAGGTGGGAGGGTGGGACTGGAGGGGAGAGTGGGGAGGGGAATGTGATTGAGATGTAACTTGAAGAAATAAAAAATAAATTATTAAAAAAAGTAAGTTATAAAATTTTATCAGGGTCAAATTATAACACAAAGCATAGCATAAAAATCAGTTAGTGTTTTGTAATAAATCATAGTCTATATTAACTGATTATGGTGAAATATTTCAGAGAACAGATTCTGAAATGTAAACTTCTTACATGATTTGTCTAGAAAATATCAGTTTATAATAAACAAGAAAAAAAGGCAAAATATTTAACCCAAGCCAACCAATTTCAGCTTCTTAGCAAACCAGTTGTACTCAATAAATATGTGAATGAATAAAAAAATAAAAAAATAAAAATAAAGTTTGACTTAATGCTGTAATGTAGGTGAATCTTGAGGATATGATCAGACAGTCAGAAAAGTAAAAAAAAAAAAAAAAGCAATCTCACTTATATGAGGTGTACATAGAATATCAAATTCACACAGACAGAGATTGCTGTTCATTTCTGGAGGCTTGGATTAGAGAGAGATATCGAGTCAGTGATTACCTGGTCTAATTTAGGTTGTGAAATGTGGGAAAAGTTCTGGAGCCATGGGGTATATGAATGTGATGGTTGAACAAAAATCCGAAAGTTGTTCACGTTAATGAAGTGGACTCCTGATACTGGTTTTTGTGGCAAATGTTATATGATGTAGCAAAAGTACAAGTAGGATTATAAAAAAAGACATAACTGAGAACAATAAGAAGACTTTCTAGAAAGACAAAGGGACAATGGCAGAGAGGAGTTAATGACTTCATGATAGCAGAGCTCCTGTTCATCTCCATACGACTTAATTTCCCCCTCCTCTATAAAAATTAGCTGTTGAAATTCATATCATCGAGTTATTTCAGAGGTGAGAAAGAAAATTACAGGGCACTCTATTAATGTTCCTTTCTACAAATTAATAATTATTGAGCTTTTGGCTAAAAATGCTTTAGTGTGATTAGCCATAATTGTGGTCAATTGCCCACTCTGGCTTTCAGAAGAACTGTGAAAACACGTGTCAGAGAATTTCAGATGTAATTTTTAAGCACAAGTTAGTCATGGGTTGATGAACTTTTAAGCAAAATTTTTCTAGTTTTGTGAACAATGTGGGCTAGGATTTGTGAACTTTTTCATAGTTTTCTGAACACAAAAAATGTTTCCTTATTTTAGGTACTGTTTACAATTCTGTAGGTATTTTCATAGTTCAACTTATCTCTTTTGAAAGTATTTTCTGTCAGCTGCTTAAATATGAAAAGAAAACATTAAAGAAAGCCTCAACTTATAAATATTACTTAGCTCCATGGTGTAACTGTTGCCACCTGATAAAAATCTCATGATATGGATTCAACATGGTATGAGTAGATGCAGACTTGGAAGAGATATATGGTAGCATGCCACATTACAGCATTGCACCCCAGAGATTCAGAAAATATGAGTAACTTAACTAGAGTGTTGGTCACAAGACCAAGAAGTGAATAATTTGAAAATTATGACTGTAAATGTATAATTAATTTGCTTTAATGAATTAATTCAATTTAGAGTTCATAAACTTTTATATCTAGTCACATCTTTGTATAATAACTGCCCTTCAAGATCCCAGGGAATATAAAAATCAGCTCCCACAGGGTTCTGTATTAAGTGACCAGCAAGACAAAATACCAGCAAATAAGTGGGAAATGGATGCCTGTTGGCTTTGCTTCATTAAGTATTCTAACTCATTAAATACAGGGGAATGCTTTAACTCCCAGTTGTGTATAATAATCAGAAACCATTTTCCCAGGATAGTGATGGATCCATTTTGATGGTTAATCTTGATTCATCAATTTGATGAGATTTAGATATACGATGAACACAAGTCTCTGGATATAAAGGATTATCTATATTAGATTAACTGAATTGGAAAGATCTGCCATATATGTGGGTGGTAACATTCTCTAGGAAGGAGTATTAGACAGAATAAAAAGGAACAGATGAGCTAAGCACCCATCATTTCTTCTTACTTTTTGTTTTGTTTTGTTTATTTTGTTTTTCAAGAAAGTTTGTCTGCATCCGTGGCTGTCCTGGACTCATTTTGTAGCCCAGGCTAGCCTTCAATTCAGAGAGATTCACCTGCCTCCACTGCCTCCCAAATGCTGGAATTAAAGGCATGCGCCTCCACGCCTGGTTATGAACCACCATCTGTGTGCTGTGTGCTGGGATTTGAACCTGGGTCCTTTGGAAGAGCATCCAGTGCTCTTAACTGCTGAGTCGTCTGTCCAGACCCCTTGTTCTGAATTTATCATCGTGGAGTCCATTTGAAAAGCTGCATTAAGCTCTTGCCTCTGCTGTTTCCCCAGCATGATGAACTGTACTTTTGATCTATCAGCCAAAAATTTGTTCTTAGGTAACTTTTGTTGGGTATTTTATCATAGATACAAGCACCCAGTGCAACTGACTAAGGAAATAGGCTTCTTTGAATCTTTTACTTTTTCTCACCAACATATGTTCCTTTCTTCCTTATCTAGCTTCTCATCTCTCTGGACTAAGAAGAAAAAAAAATCTCGATTTTCACAATAAACAGAAACAAATGCAGTGAACAGAATGTTCATTTTAATATCAAATTGACGTTAAAGATTCAAGATGACGATTAGAAAAAAGTGAAATTGTGTCTTATTTGCGAACTGAGTGTGGAGACTTCATTTTTGCAGCATAAACGACAGGCCAGTAAGTGGGTGAGCAGAGATGAAAACTTGGCCCCTGTGATAGAAAAGCAATCACTCCTTTTTGTATTTGCACTATACTAAGTTCTAAATCCTCAGCCATTTTTATCAGGAAAATATCTGACATGTTTTTGGACTGTGAAAAACAGGAACCATTTCATCAATCAAGTTACTATTCTTGCTCTATTAAATCTACCACTGGTGCAATCACAGGGAGGCTCCGCTCCAGCTCATTGTGCTAGAAATAAACCGATGTCTCAGAGCAGCCATTGTCGTCTAATTATATTTGCCAGCCAACCTGACAGGTTTTGTTTATTTGTTTGTTTATCCATCTGGTGTTCATAGCTTGGGAAAAAATGAATCATAAGGTCAAACTGTCAGACCATTCAGGAACTCTTGGCTTCATTGAAAACCTTAAGGAAGCAGCCATTTAAAACATACCCGATGAACATAAAGGGGGATATTATGTCATTGCGAACTTCTGTATAAGTATACACAGCCTGTATGGAATTGGCAAGGGTTAGCTATCAGCACTACACTGTGGTACCCTGAATAAGGACATGATGGTCATAGGCATCATGTAGATTGAGAAATGTACACAACATCTTTATGGTATAAAGTTTAGTCCTCAGATGAAAGAGACGCATGGATATCTACAAAACATGAAGAAATGTGGTAGAAAATGCTATGAATTCCTAATAGAATAATAACTAGAAGATGATTGATTGGTAATATTTAACCCTGACCAAATTTATCTTAGCCATCGTTTAGGAGTATCAATAATATTTTATTAAAGGTGATATGATCAGAAGATTGCCATTACTATTGAGTACAGTTCAAAGGCAAGTCTTTCATTATGTTTTCCTTTTTAATTTCACTTTTGCTATTCACTTGTCTATGAAAATTGGATAGTTGGCCAGTAAAATTTTAGATGGTTATATGGTGATTCTTTCTTTACTTGATATATTGAAAGGAACTTTTGAAGTTAACAAATACGCTAATGGTGAACAAATTTAAACTAAGGAACCAAAAAATGAAACATAACAAAGAGAGTATTAAAAGAAATGAAAGGCAACTAAACAGCCATCTCAGTGAGAAAGGATTATAGTTGATATTCACACTTTATAAGTTACTGTTGGGACAACATAAAGAACAAGAGTATACACATGTCAAATTTTGCCTTCCTGTGAATAGTATAGATGAGGGATGTTAGTAGCTCTATTCAAGCCCAAGCTGGACATCCCAGATCTGTGGTGCAATCAGAAAGAGAATTATAAATTTTTATATTCCATCTTTTTGCTTCAGTTGCAATTTACCCTTTTGCTACTGAATCTTGATTTTTTGACAGTCTGGACATTATAACATTTGTTCACCTACTTGTGGTGCACAAGAGAGGTCTAACTTCTAAGTTGCACTTTTTATGCCCTGTGTAGGCTGATTCTTGATATTTTGCTATCATTGTTGTTTAACAACGTAAGGGTTAGAAAAACATAATGTACCTTTATAGGTTCCAATTTTCTTTTTTTTTATAAATACTTTATTTTTTTTCTTCAAGTTACATCTCAGTCACAAACCCCTCCCTATTCCCCCTTCCTATCCCGCCCTTCTGCTCTCTTCCCCCCAGAAGTTTCCCCTTTCAGTTCAACAGATGGTTCCTTCTCTTATAACAGTAAATACTATACAAAACAACAGATACAAATATGCCACATTTATGAGAGTTAAATGGCCCAGTATACCTTCCCAATGTCCAGTTTATACATATTTGGCCCCTGACTTTAACATCTACTATCTAACCATCTCCATGAGTTTAAAGGTCTATATCTGACTCAACATTCATACTAACTTGCAACACAATTTTAAGAGTATCTTAATAATGATTCCACTCATAAATACACAAAGGGCTAATAAAAAATTAAGAACTACCCCCTCTTTAAAGATGAGCTCTCACTATGTATTCCTAATTGCCCTGAACTTACTATGTAAATCAGATTGGCATGGAACTGACAGAGATTCGACTTTTTTGTCTCCCAACTGCTGATATTAAAGGCATGCACCCCCATGTACACCCCAAGAATATTATCTATAAAATAAAGATAAAAAGTAGATGCCAACTGACATAATAAAATTCACATGGCTAAATATAATTAATTTTGTGACTATCAAGGGATGGAAGTTGAAAGTTTATTAGTCAGGTCAACCATAGAAATGTTCCCAAACAACTGAAATATTCGAAGATGAAAAATGCTTCCTGTAAACCAATTTCCCAGTCATGGAAATTTCAAAGGTGATTGAATGATAGATATATTAGCCATATTTATAAATCGTAGTGATTTATTAGATGCAGACTTGTAATCGAGGAATTGTAAGATCCTTTTTAACTCACAAAAATCTGTGACTCACTGTTCCTTCTTTGAGTTCTACAATATGGATACCTAAGAACATCTGACTGCATACAGACAGCATCTTTCCAGAAGATGAAGAGGGAACATTATAACCTTCATTTGGTTATCATTCCTTTGTAATCTCTTATCTAAAAACAACACCCAGATTGAAAAGTTTTTTCAAGTACTACATCATAGCTTCCTCTTGTTCGGAGAAAACATTAAATTTCAAAGAATGGGTCATGACTATAAATTTTTAATTTTAATTTTATTTTCTAGATTTTCATACATTTAATCAGCTACAGAGAGCTCAATTATTAAATCATATGTATATGGATTCAACATAGCATATTCTTTACATAGCAATATTTAATGACAGGAATGGTGGTAAATGAAACGTTGAATATGAAACCAATTAACAATTTGAAAGCAAAGCAGAAATCATTTGTTATGATTTTGTCATTCAAATTACATTAAGAGGTACTCAGTAGCAGTCAAGTACATTAAATATTTATTACATTAAAATATTTGAGACAATATTTTAAAACAACTCATAGCCATTATTTTAGAATAATCATTTTATAGAACTATATAGTTTTCCTTAAGTTCAGAAAAACTTAAAAACATCAAGATTTGTATTTAGAAATGTAAAATCAAATTCAAGTGGTTTGGGGATCTAAGTTTCTTTATAAGATGTAAAGAAGAAAAGTCAAAAATTATTGGAGAAAATTTGCCTAAAAGGTATAACCTTTTCATCTCCAATTTGGAATTGAATTTCATAATATGAAAAGCCCTGAAATGTTTTAAGCATAAAGGAGATTCACAATGATTAATTTTCTGTAACCATGATTGTACTCTCCTATAAGGAAGCAACTGCTGAATTACAGTTGTACAAACCGGCTAATGAATAGGAGTGCACTTGTGTTTTACTGGGTGAATTGTATTTATTGATTGATGAGGATTCCAGGGTCTGTGCACAATGGTTGTTAAATTATTGAATTATGGAAGCTAAATTAGTGAATTATGATTGTAATTGGCAGACACTGGTGGATGGAATATATTCCATCCACAAGTTGACATTAATCACTATAGTCCATCAAATAAGCCTGAATCAATCTTCCCATCTCTGTTCCTTTTGTTCCACTACTTTTTATTTTTGAAAGAATTCAATATCAAGTTAGATGCCAACTTTTTGTGGCTATTACAAAAGAATTCCTTCATCTTCTTGGATATTGGAAAAGTCACACTTTTAAAGAGGCATCCTCTATAAGGGGAAACACTTATATAAAATAATACTGTTTCTACAGTCTTTGTAGTCTATTTCAAATTTCTCCATTAAAGCAGAAGATGTTCCCTGTACACTTTCACATTCTCTCACTCTCCTTCAACATGCACTCCAAAATTACAACCATAGATGCTTTTTATTTTTTGTTTGTCCCTCTAGAGAAATAAAATGATTGGTAAGCACTCTGATTCTAAAGTAATAGACAATAAAAATACTGATTTATATTAAATCAGCACATGCAAATGTGCAGAGAAAGGATAAGAATGTTTGCGGAAAGCTACAGTGCTATAAAATAAATTATATGTTAGTCATTGAAGGCTCTTGTCCATGTAAGTGAATAGAAATATATAGTATTTCCTTATTGTCTTCAGCCCTAGTAGTAAATTATCTCTGAAATGGCAAAGACTGAAGTGGACATAAATTTGGGGTTTGCTGTGTTGAAGGGTTTTCAGCTTAGTGTATATTTCAAAAAACCTTGGAGGCTACTGATCATCATGATATGCAGCCTGGTGCTGGGAATAAAGTAGATGGTGATTTCTAGTTAGAAACTTAACATTCTCATGGATTACAGCTAGAAAGTTTGTTTTCTTGGGCAGAACTTAAGAATTCCTTTTTATTTCTTATCAACTCCAGATCTTTTGATTAAGATTAAAGTATTTGAGTTTCACTATCTTTCTGAATAAAGGACTTTAAAATTTAAATATATTTCACATATATTACATGTATATGTGTACATATATATAAATTTTCAGGTTATAGAATGACTGATTTATAGATGAATGTGGAGTATACAATTCTAACCTCAGCACATGAAGCAAAGAAAGGGGGATAACTGCAAGTCTGAGGCCACTTAGTATACATTGTTCATAACTAGTCAATGGTGTGTAATAAGATCTTGTCTCACAAAAATACAAAAAAAAAACCAAAAAGATTTACTCTTAGTAACTGATTAGCTCCTGTTGAACAGATAATAATGTCATGATGAAAGAAAGTAATGAGGAAAAAGATGTGATGTTCCTTTAAGATTCTTATAGTATGGAGGATTAGAAAGAAAATAAAGTGAGTAAATATGTATAATAAATCAGAGAGTTAATGCAGAATAAATATTTGATATATGGGTTGAAAGTTAGCTTGCTTAAAATAGGCTACAAGCACATGTATGCATACACACATGTATTTGTATGAGCTGTGAGTTAAACGGCTGACTTTAAAGGTGTACTATCCCTTCAATACCTACCTGTTTCCACTGCCATTTGACATGATAAAGACTCTAATTTTGACCACAGTTTTTGCTTAGCCCAGAGATTGCAAGTTTGACTTCAGACTACCACTGTCTCTGATGGGGAACTAGCAAGTGAATGACTGGCTATTGGCAGATCCAGTGTGCCATCTTAACTATACATAGAAGCCTGATTTTGTTCTCTTTCAGGCTACTGTAGATTCAGTGCTGACTGGTTGTCATCTCTCTATTCATTTTTTCATGTGAACAGTGTTTTGTTTTGTTTTTTTTTTTACAAGATAGTACAACTTATTCTACTGGACTGTGCCTGTGAGTCATATTCTCTATTCTTATGCCCTCTGATGTGCCTCTTGCCCTGGAAAACAGCACCTGGTTATTCCAAGAAGTCAAAGTCAGCACCTATAATGCCACATCTGAGGTGTATATGAGGGAAATACAATTGGAAACTCTACATCCTTGTTGCTTCTTTGATCATTTTATGATATGACACTACAGAAGGGTTAACAGAAAAAATTTAATTCCTTTTTTTGTTTTTGCACATGACAGATGTTTTTATTTGCTTGCTTTAATTTCTTTTATTTTCATGTGTATGCTATGTGCATATGTGTGTGCATATTGTACATTTCCCAATAATATACACTTTACTAAACTATGGTATGTTTTTACACATACCAACAATGTAGTAGCTTTTGTAGTTCATTAACAAGGTTGACCCATTTCCTTACAAGTAATGTCATTTATTTATGAGCTTATGCCCATCTTTTAAGTATCCTAATCCTAGTTTTAAGAACAAATTGTAGATTCTTTGAGTTTTAATCATCAATTATTTGACTCAATTGTTTTAAGTACTTTGCTCACAAAATCTGCTATGTACCTTGCCCAGTTTAATTACTGAAGCATTGTTGGAAGCACCAGATTTCATTAGTGATCTGTATAGATCATTCCAGTCCTCTAACATGTTGGATTAATTATAAAAGTTAGAGGTTTGAATGCTCACTTGGACACAAAAACTGTTGTATGAAACAAGTTTAAAAGATGCCTAATGAGGTAAATTGACAATTGCTCTGATCTTCACATGCCTGTGGACATTGAGATTTTAAATAACCCCAGGACAGGATATCACACTCGGCAGTAGTCATTTGCCTTCCTACACACTACTTCATGACAGGCACAAGGATATCAAATAGTGCAGGTGGTGAATTACATGAGACATCAAATTGATGATTTTACAGGCAATTGAGTCAGAAAGTATTAATGTTCTCAGTCTTGGTCCTATTTATTTGACTCATCTCATATGATAGAGACCAGAGTTAAGAACAAAACTAAATGGAAAAGAAAAGAGCATTCATAAGAAGTGAGATTTGTAGGGTACAATAATTAACCTAGAGTTACAAAAATATTGGTAGATACCTTCAAAATATTCTAGAAATTATTAGGATTCAGAGGGCATATGTCTTCTAGAAGAAGATACCAATGACACTTGATATACATATGCATACAAGATGAGGGCATTTGTACCAATTGAGCTAGATAAATGTTAGAACAATTGGGTTTTTCAGGTTAAAGAGATTTCAGGAAACTGATGACCACTTTGGATTAATATGGATGAGTGACAAGCAAATCAGGTAGACAAAGTAAGTACAGGGACATGACTGTTTCATCTCTGTCGAAGGAGCCGACTTGACCAGTGTCCTTAATTAAGGCAGTTTTGTCAGCATCTGGTGACCTACTTATATGCATAGAAATTGTTTAAATGTCTAGACCATCATGTGGCATTTCTGTTCCCCATTTTCATTGTCACTGAAATGTGCTCTGAGAACATCCGATATGAGTTAGTACTTGATTTTGTTCAGCAAGTCCAGGAGTCATGACATAGGGTTAAGATAAAGAAGTTTTATTGTGTGCTGAAGTATTATAACTTCTAATAAATACACAGAAACAATGATTATATTAAATTCATGTTTGAAGATATGAGAAATATCCTAAGCAGCATTTTAAAATAATGTTTGCTGGTTAACTACAAAAGTTTATTTGTATAGAACTATTTGCCTATGGTGATTGTTCTTTCCCACATGGGCTGGTTAACATGACATTGACTAAATTAAGGAAAGAAATAAGAATTAACATGTAGTTTTGATTTTATTTTATTTAGAATATTTCTTTAAAAACTGCAAAATTCAGATGGTTGGTAAATAGGATTTTGGATATTTAAGAAATACAATGCAGGGCAAGATGGCGGTGATCAAGTAGGACACATTCTGATCATCAGGAAGACCGATTGAACAACAGCAGAGATGTACTCCTGCTTAAGGGCAGTTTGGAAGGCGCAAGCCTATCTGGGCTTGCCCAGCAAAGCCAGGGACAACAAAGAACTCGGTACTGGAAATATAGACACTGGAGGATCAGAGTCACCAGAAACGGAAAACAGAACACTTTCTGCAGGGAGACTGCACTCCCTCCTGGCTACAGTAGAAGAGAGGGCATATCAGATCCTTTCAGGACTTCAGCTGACAGTTTCAACCTCCAAAGGACCTCCTGAGCTGGCAGCATCTGTGCAGGAGCTAGGCTTTCACACCCAGGAGCACATCAGCAGAGTTGCTACATGGTAAGACTAAGGTACTCTCCCTGGGATATTCAGTATAGCAGCAGGATCCAGCTGGCAGGCACCCAGCTTCCCTGAGCCCAAGCACACTATGGGCAGGATATAGAATAGAAATTATAATTCCCTGCCCACCTCACCCCCCACCTGACTACAGGGAGTCTGGTGGAAGCCCCTGCCAACCCAGGTAAGCAGCTTTGGAACACTGCAATACAGGCAGGGACTCAGTGAATGATCTCCATATTGGATCTCCCTGCTCCAACCCCTCTGCCTGGCTGCTAGGCTGGGCTCTCTGCTGTGCTGCAGGGCACAGAAGCAGTGACAGCACCAGTTCACAGAGTTTCAAACTGAGAGGTACAGACTGGCACTAAGACTCTGAGAGTTGATTGGGCTAATCATAGCCACAGCCCTGACACCTTAGCTACAGGGGGTCTGGTGGAGGCCCCTGCCTACCCAGGCAGGCTGCTCTGGAGCACTGCAATCCAGGCAGGAAAAGGCACTGAGGTTCGCTGAGTGAATTCCATACTGGAACTCTCTGCCCATGCTCATTTCAGCAGGGCACTCAGTCTATAGCCTTCATCTAGTACATTTAGATATCCGCCCAGAGCACGGAAAGAGATGGACTGGGGCCTGCTACCTGAGGGGGCGAGTGACACCCGACCACAGAACTTCTGAGAGAGGTAAGCCCCACCTCTTACCCCCACACCCTTGCCCCTCTTCCCAGTCTAAGTACTGGAGATGCATTGTAAACTCACTGCCCACACCCACTTTGGGAGGGCTATCAGTCTACTGCATCTAGATCTTGGTCTGGAGCAGTAAAGCAGTTCTGAATTTTTGCGTGCAGCCCGAGCAGGTGAACTGCACTGACCAAAAGAACTTCTGACTGAAAGGCACAGATTGATCCTGAAATCACCCCCAGAGAAGAGCATGGAAGGACCACAACCACAGTCTTGGTACCCTTGCTACAAGGAAACTTCCAGAAGCCACTTTGGTGCAGGGTAGCTACACTGGAGCACAACCTCTGACTCTGGCAGTAAAAAGGCAGCTGAGCATCCTGAATCCAAACATTGTGGACAAGGTGTGAATTCCACATCAGATCTCCCTGACTGTACCTGCCTTGCCTCTCAGCTGAATACCCAGGCTACAACACAGAGACCTCTGACTCGGGAGCAGTGAAACAATCCCGGACCATTGCTCATTGCCTGAGTGACATGGGCTGTACCAGATCACAGTACTTCTGGCTATAAGATGCACTTTGAACCTGAGAACCTCCTGAGAGCAGCTTAGGAGAACCATGATCATGGTCCAGACACATAAGTTACAGGGGAGCTGCAGTTCCAGCCAACAGTCTGTGGCCTGTCAACCTGCACTGTCATCGCTACAAAGACCTGTTGGATCTCAGGAACCTGCAGGTAGTAAAAACACATCCCACCACAATCTGTGACCTGAGTTCCCAATTGGGACACGACAGGAAGGGGTGAGTTCTGGAATGATACACTGAGAACCAGTCCCCACACAAAGCCCCATCCAGCCTATGGAGAGCTACAGATCAGAAAGTATACAGCCTCTACACCAAAGCACCATTCTTGGAACCAAGCCCAGAAGGCACCAGGAACAAACAGCTAAGAACAACTAGGGGAAAGAACAGATCTGACAAAAGTCAGGGAAATATGACTCTAGCAAAATGCAGGTATGCTAGTACAGCAATCTCTGACTATACCACCACAGCTGAAACACATGAAAATGATGACAAATACTTTGGAAAGTGATAAGAGTCCCCACAAGAAGAAATTAAATATCTGAAAGAATTAAGAGAATTCTCAATTTTACAAATGAAACAATGGAGAATACCATTACAGACCTCCAAGACAACACGGATCAGCATGAATGGGGAAGAGACAAGGCAATGAAAGATTTAAAAGACTTGCAGACAAATACCAGCAAATTGGAGCAAGAAACGTTTAAAATGAATAAAAATGTTCAAGACTTGAAATTGTAGGTGGAAACAATAAAGAAAACACAAGCAGAGATAATCCTGCAGGTGGAAAATCAAGGGAAGAGAATAGGAACTACAGACATGAGTATCAAAAATGGGATACAAAAGATGGAAAACAGAACCTCAGGTGTGGAAGTTTCGATTGAAGAAATCAGTACAACAACAACAACAAAAAGAGAAATCTAAAAAAGTTCTCACCCACAACATTCAAGAAATCAAGGACTCAATGAAAAGACAGAACCTAAGAATTATTGGCATAGAGAAAAGAGAACACTCCCGACTTCAAGGTCCAGGATTCATCTTCAACAAAATCATAGAAGGAAACTTCCTAAACCTAAAGAAACAAAGGCAGATAAAATTCCAAGAGGCTTACAGAACACCAAACAGAATAGACCAGAAAAGAAATTCCTCTCACCACATAATAATTGAAACTCCAAATGTACAGAAAACAAAGAAGGAATATTAAAAGCAGTAAGAGGAAAAGGTCAAGTAACTTATAGTGGCAGCCCAATCAGAATTACACCTGTCTTTTCCTCAGAAACATTAAAAGCCAGAAGGGCCTGGCATCCTATAAGCCGTAAGAGAACATAGGTGCCCATCCAGACTGTTATATACAGCAAAAGTCTCTATCAAAATATATGGAAAAAAACAAGATATTCCATGACAAAATCAAATTTAAACAGTATCTACCCACAAATCCAGCCCTACATAAGATCCTAGAAGGAAAATTCCAACCCAGAGAAGACAATTACACCCAAGAAAACAGAGGAAGCAAAAACTCCACTGCAGCTAAACCAAAAGAAACACACAACCATCACCTACATCAAAATAACAGGAAATATAAACCTTTGGTCATTAATATCCATCAACATCAATGGACTCAACTCCCCAGTAAAAAGACACAGGCTTCCAGGATGGATCCATAAACAAGACCCAACATTTTGCTACATACAAGAAATGCATCTCATTAACAAAGATAGATGCTACCTCAGAGTAAAGGGCTGGGAAAAGGTTTTCCAAGCAAATGAGCCCAGGAAGGAAGCTGGAGTAGCCATCCTAATATCAAATAAAATAGATTTCAACTGAAGTTAATCAAAAAACTTAGAGAAGGGCACTACATACTCATTAAAGGAAATATTCATCAAGATGACATCTCAATAGTGAATACTGTACCCCAAATAAAAGCGCACCCACAATTGTAAAATAACCTCTTCTAAAGCTTAAAACTCACATTGATCCCCACACATTAGTAGAGGGAGGTTTAAAGAACCCACTCACAACAATGCACAGATCATTGAGACAGAAGCAAAACAGAAAAATAATGAGCCTAACAGAGGTCATGAACCAAATGGGTCTAACAGATATTTACAGGATGTTTCACCCAAACACAAAGGGTTACACCTTCTTTTCAGCACTGCATGGAACCTCCTCCAAAATTGACCATATAATTGGACACAAAGCAAGCCTCAACAGATTCAAGAAAATTGAAATAACCCCTTGTATCTTATCAGACCACCATGGAATAAAGCTGGACTTCAACAACAACAGAAATAATAGAAAACCTACACATTCATGGAAACTGAACAACTCTCTATTGAATGACCACTGGGTCAGGGAAGAAAGAAAGAAAGAAATCAAAGACTTCTTAAAATCCAATGACAATGAAGGTGCAACATACCCAAACCTATGGGACACAACGAAAGCAATGCACGAGGAGAGTTCATAGCACTAAGTGCCTTAAAAAGAAAATTGTGACAGCTCATATTAGTGAATTAACAGCAGAACTGGAAGAACTGTAAAAAAAAAGCAACACTCCCAAGAGGAGGAGAATGTAAGAAATAATC
>CAJQZJ010001896.1:3407658-3461086 GCA_907164525.1 Lophiomys imhausi | reverse complement strand
TATCAGGTTAACAGATTAAACAGCCTTATAACCCCTAAGGAAATAGAAACAGTCATTAAAAATATCCCAACCAAAAAAAGTCCAAGGCCAGATGGTTTCAGCACAGAATTCTACCAGACCTTCAAAGAAGAGCTAATACCAAATACTCTTCAAACTCTTCCACAAAATAGAATCAGAAGGAACACTGCCAAACTCATTCTATGAGGCCACAGTCACCCTGATTCCTAAACCACACAAAGACCCAACAAAGAGAACTTCAGACCAATTTCCCTCATGAAATATAGATGCGAAAACACCTAATAAAATACTGGCAAACTGAATCCAAGAACACATCAAAAGTATGATAAACCATAATCATACTTGATTATGGCTTCATCCCAGGAATGCAGGGATGATTCAACACATGAAAATCTATCAATGTAATTCACCATATAAACAAGCTGAAAGAACAAAACCACATGATCATTTCACTAGATGCTAAAAAACATATGACAAAATCAAACACCCCTTCATGGTAAAAGTCCTGGAGAGAATGGGCATACAAGAACCATACCTAGAAATAATAAAGGTGATATACAGCAAGCCAGTAATCAGCATCAAATTAAATGGAGAGAAACTTGAAGCATTTCCTATAGACTCAGGAACAAGGCAAGGATGCCCACTTTTGCCACATTTCTTCAACATTTTACTTAAATTCTTGCTAAAGCAATAAGACAACTAAAGGAGATCAAGGGGATAAAGTTGGAAACAAAGAAGTCAACTATCCCTATTTGCAGACCATATGATAGCATACATAAATGACCCCAAAAATTCCACAAGAGAACACTTACAGCTGATAAACACCTTGAGCAAGGTTGCTGGATACAAAATTAATTTTAAAAAAAAGCAGAAGCCCTTCTTTATACAAAAAGTAAATAGGCTGAGAAAAAAATTAGGGAATCAATACTCTTTGCAATAGCCATAAACAATATCAATTACCTGGAGGTAACTCTAACAAAGCAAGTGAAAGACCAGTATGACAAGAACTTCATGTCCTTGAAGAAGGATATTGAAGAGGACATCAGAAGATTGAAAAATCTCCCATATTCATGGATGGATAAGATCAACATAATAAAAATGGCCATCCTGCCACAAGCAATATATTCAATGCATTTCCTATCAAAATACCAACACAATTCTTTATAGACATGGAGAAAACAATTCTCAACTTCATATAGAATAACAAAAAACCCAGAATAGCTAAATCAATCCTGTACAATTAGGAAAAAGAAAAAACACCTGGAGGTATCACCATCCCAGATTTCAGGGTGTACTACAGAGCAATAGTAATAAAAGCAGCATGGTACTGGTGTAGAAACAGACCAGTCGATCAATAGAATTGAATTGAAGACCCAGAAATCAACCCACACACACACCAATGGTCACTTAAGTTTTGACAAAGAAACCATAACCGTACAATGGAAAAAGGACAGCATCTTCATCAAATGGTGCTGGTCTAACTGGATGTCAACATGCAAAAGAATGAAATTAGACCCATACTTATCAACTTGCACAAAACTTAAGTTCAAGTGGATCAAAGACCTTAACATAAGGCCTGACACACTAAATCCAATAGAAAAGAAAGTGGGAAAAACCCTCAAACCCATCCGCACAGGTAAGATCGTCCTGAACATAACACCAACAGGTCAGTCTCTAAGATCAACAATCAATAAATGGGACCTCATGAAACTGAAAAGCTTCTGTAAGGCAAAAGACACTGTTATTTGAACAAAACAGCAGCCTACAGATTGAGAAAAAAAATCTTCACCAACCCCACATCTGACAGAGGGCTAATATCCATAATTTACAAAGAACTCAAGAAATTCAATGCCAAGAAACCAAATAATCCAATCAAAAAACGGGGAACAGAACTAAACAGAGAATTCACATAGGAGGAATTCCTAAAGGCTGGGAGACATTTGAAGAAATGCTCAGCATCCTTAATTATCAGAGAAATGTAACTCAAGACTACTCTGATATTCCATCTCACACCTGTCAGAATGGCTAAGATCAAAAGCTCATATGACAGCACATGCTGGCGAGGGTATGGAGAAAGGAGAACCCTCCTCCATTGTTGGTGAGAGTGCAGGCTTGTGCAACCACTATGAAGGTCAGTATGGCATAATCTTAGAAAACTTGGAATAGCTCTACCTGAAGACCCAGCCATACCACTTCTGGGTATACATCCAAATGATTCCTCACCAAACCACAAGGACGTCTCCTCATCTATGTTCATAGAAGCCTTATTTGTAATAGCTAGAAACTGGAAACAACTGAGATGTCCCTCAACCGAGGAATGGATTAAAAAAAAAAAACTGTGGTACATCTATACATGGAATACTACTCAGCCATCAGAAACACTGAAATTATGCAATTTGCAGCCAAATGGATGGAACTAGAGAAGCTCATCCTGAATGAGCTAACCCAGACTCAGAAGGATGCATATGGCATCTATTCACTTATTATTGGATTTTAGCCATATAGTTCAGGATAACTATACTACTGCCAATGCACCAAAGGAAACAGGAACATAGACTTTGTTACCTGTCAATGAAACACTTTGCTCTAGTTTTTCTGCCTTGTAGGCCCCCAGTGTATGAGGATGCTCTTGGACCTCATATGACTGTTGAACTGGGGTGGGGGACTGATATGTAGGGACATTTCACTTCGGAGGAGTGGGATGGAAAGGATGGGGGTAGAGGGTGGGAGGGCGGGACTGAGATGGGTGGAACAAGAGCACTGTGATGGAGATGTAACCTGAAGTAATAAATAAACATAAAAAAATTGAGCCCTAAAAAAAAAGAAGTACAACACATTTAACACATCAGTATGTCTTTGATTTGTAAAAACTGTGCAAATAAATAAAATCTATATAGATTGAGGACAAAATAATAGCAAGGGGGTTTCCTATTTTCTATTAGTTATACTGACCTGGGGATGAGTACTTAGAAAACTTTTAGAATAGTAAAATGCATAAAATATATGAGAATATAGCAAAATATGAAGGCAAATGTGTTCTTGGGAAGAGATTAATTGCAATTAAAATATTTTAAAATATTTGGACATACTTTAAATGATTATTTATGTGGTTACTGAGGGGTGACAAGAATTTCAATAGGTCACTAATAAAGTAACAGACAAAAAACAAAATTTTCATTATCATGTACCTGAAGTTCAACTTGAATTACTCACTTCTCATAACATTTCATTAGTTCTTGAAAAACATACTCACAGCACCAGGAATCAAATAAGGTTTATTGCTCCTATTCCATGAGTGTTTTTCTTCTCTGTGTAAGTTTAATAAAAATAGAGTGTTGAGGAAGATCTGATAGGCTGATTTCAATGCTGAGATCTGGTTACCACCCTTTCTGAGGCATTCTCTTGATTGGTTTATAAAAGTCGCTGATGGCCAATTAGCAGGGCAGAAAGAGTATACGAAGGCAGGACTTCCTGAGATTAGAACAGGAACCCTGAATTTTACACAGAGGATTAATTCATTCCACCAGGAGACATGAAGTGTTTGAGAATGCTGGAAGGTAATCACAGGCACATTGCAGTTTCAGATTAGGTGATCAAGGTTAAGTTAGAAGTAGCTAATTGAGAGACTGCCCAGCTAAGGGCTAAGTGTTAAAACATTAAAAGGTCTCATTGTATTTAATTATTGGGGAAAGGACTGCGGCAGTTTATAGGCCATCAGTCCAAGCAATCCAGGTCCATTGAACTCCCATCGAACTCTGGCGAATCTCCCACCAAGCCACCAGTAATTCTACCAGCCTAATATAACAACTTATATTACTTAACAGAGTTCAGGTTACAGGTGGTGTAGGCCACCCTTGGTCCACTGCTCTTTTCCCAGGTTAAATCAGGTGGCTAGTTAAGGTGGTCCAGGCCCATGGATTGATATCCTGCCAGGCTGCCCACTGCTCTGCCAACCCGCCAGCTGCTCCATTGGCCTAAACTTACAGTTTATACTTATTAATAAATACAATTGATAATTAAATTGCAGCTTCAATAGAGGGCATTTTATTGCTGTTAGTTTTTTGTCAGTTTTCTTATTATTTTTTTAATGTTTGATAAAAAGTAGTGGTTGATATGAAAACCTAGCTAAATGGATGTAATGGCAGTTCAGGTGATAAACAGATTGTAAGTTAACTCCAAAGCAACAACATTCAATGACAGTCTTTTTGATACCACACCCTGAAGGCTTAGATAAGCTGTCTTGTTTAATAAATAAAGGAAAGGTTCTTAGTTGTGAACACATAACAGAAAATTAAACTATCTGAATCAAAACTACACTGACCAGTGCTTAGAAAATATTCATGAAATTAGGATGGAAATTTTCACAAGAAGCACTAATCAGTAAAGAGAGGGTGAATGTCTTCACTGGTAAATTCATAACACTAGGGTCACGCCACTAAGATCAAGACATCTGGAGGGTGGTGTCAGTGAGTCAAAGTTTCAAGAATTTACTTAATCTTTCAATGTCAGTTTTCTTAGCTATAATTTGGGATCAAATAGATATCAATACCTGATTATAAAGATAAAAATAAATGATTTAGTTAATATAATGGTTGTTAATATGGTTTAATATAAAGTATTAGTAACTTTTCTGCTATTATTGATCTGAAATGCTATCCCCTAGTCCAGTGTCATCAGAAACCTTGAGTCATCCATTTTTTTTCAAACCTGAAACTTGTGTGTCTAACTAGAATAGTGTAGAGGAATTTTAGTCCAGCAATATGGCTGCTCTGGCAAGGGCTCACATCCAAAGACCAGCATATTTGTGATCCTGCTGGAATACAGACACTCCCTGAACACACACTGTTAATCTCTATGGTTGGAATCTACTACACACATTTAATCCCAAAAAATGGTGTCTAATGAGGGACTGGAGCTAGGAGTGTCAGGGTTGCTTCATTTGCATTGGCAACATGGTCCTATCATAAGAAGGACACAATACCTAATTATCCTATAGGCAGCAGGGGGGAAGAATGTTAGCAGGGAATTGTGTCAAAGGTTACATTCCAGATACAGTTAGGGGCATTCCAGGAATCCCAGGGTGTGTGCTGAAAGGGTTCTTATCAGGAGAAATGAAGCTAAACTTGTAACTCAGCACATGACATTCCTCATGTAGAGAGTGTGGGAGTCAGTCTGGATCAGGCAGAGAGAAAGGAGGCCAGCTGGGACAGGGAGTCTTCCATTTAACCCCAAGCTCAGAGCTTTCCAGAGAAATCAGACTCCCACCTTAATAGTGGAGTCCAATAGATCATGGTGCACGTATAATAAACCCAAAACAAAAATCAAATTAAAAGCTAGTTGTGTGAGATTCATTGCAAGAGTGAGCGGTCACGTGCTGTGCGGCACTTTCCCCCAAGACTGAAACATTGTATTCTTCAGGAAAACTCATTAAGATAGAAAGTAAATAACTCAAAATAGCTCCAGGAAATCCCTAAAACTGACCAAACTCCCAAGCCACTCCATCCCTAATACTAAATAAACAGACAAGATTACAGAGAGTCACTTTGACTGGCAAGCCATCTGGTAGAAGCAGAGACTACCTGGAATAAACAAGCAACAACAATAAAACAAACAAACAACAACAAAACCAACTGAACAATTACGGCAAAAACAAAGACCAACAGAACTGCCTGGAAAAGGCTCAGACCAACTGAGCCACCTAAAAAGGATGCTGTCTAACCGTTTGGGCTACCTTCAGACTGTGCAGTGTGTTCTAGGTTTCCAGATTTTGTGAACCTTCTTGCATATTGGGGTGGGCTTTGGTGAGGCAGTTGTCTTTGAGTTGTTTCTGCTTCTGCAATTAACCCGTCCCCAGTATTTCTATGAGTAATCACTGACCTCCTCCCTCTACAAAACAAAACAAAAAAACCTTAACTGGTTCACCAAGTTGAAAATTGGTGAGATTATTAATTGGCCTGTTGTGAGTTGCCTTTCTTGGTGAGGAGTTATGTGCTGTGTTTTCCTAGGAAAAGTCTGCCATACAACATCATCACTTATGTTCTGGATGAGGCTGAAAGCAGGAGGAATGAGACAAAGTGAAGCCTTCAGGCTTGACCTGTTTGAAAAGTGTCATAATGAAACTAGAAGTAGAACATCCCATCTCCATGGATAAGAATGAGTATCAGACTTTCTGGAAGTGTAATGCCCAGTTCACAAAACCATAAGACAAGCCAGGAAGACTGCAACTCCATGCAAAAGCAAAAGGGTCTTTAATTGGGGGTAAGAGCCAAGGCAAGGTCCATCACATGTTCTTCACACAGGGAGTCTGCGAATGGCACTGAACCTGGAAAGTTAGATGCTCTTAAGGGCTAGGCATGGGAGGGGGTGGGAAGTTAGGGAGGTACATGTAACACACAGAATCACATTTGGTCTTGTAAGATGAGCTCTGAGAGTCCTCTGGTAACCTTGACCTCAGGAGGCAAGGGAAACTCCCATTTAACAAATAGGTCTTTTTGAGAGCTCTTTATTATCTATGGCTCTGTCCAGATGGTCACTCAAGGCCTCTAAGGGAGGGAAAACTAGGTTCTCAGGTTTTCTTTGTTATTTTACTTTTATGAGCTTGTTACAGAATAAAGGGGTGGGTAAGAACTTGGATGGGTCAGGATGAGAGACTGGGGTTTTCGTTCTTTCAGGAGCAAAGACAAAATTAAGGAATCTAATGACTGCTAGGCTGTAGCTCTTTAAGCTAGCACCATTTTTGCAGGTATTAGAATTTGGATTTTTGGAATAATGGCTAGAGCTAGTATTCTTTTTTTTTTTTCCTATGTTTTACACTCACAGTTCACCTTCCTCTTCCCTTTCTAGTCCCCCACCCTCCCAGATCCACTCCTCCTCTATTTCCCTTCGGAAAAGAGTAGGCCTTTCAGGGATATCAACCAAACATAACATAAAAAGTTGCAATAAGACAAGACACATACTTTCATATCAAGACTGGACAAGGCAACCCAATAGGAGGAAAAGCATGCCCCAAACAGGCAAAAGAGTCAGAGACACACCCCACTACCACTGCTAGGAGTCCCATAAGAAGACCAAGCTACACAACCATAACATACATTCAGAGGACCTACGCCAGACCCATACAGGTTCCTTGGTTGTCATTTCAATCTCTGGGATCCTCCATGAGTCCTACTTTATTGACTCTGTGGTTCAGATTCTTATGGTGCCTTTGAAGCCTCTGGTGCTGAAACACTTTCTCCCCTTCTGGGTTATTACTTGAGCTCCATCTAATGTTTGGCTGTGGGTATTTGCATCTGCTTTTATCCATTGCTGGATGAAGCCTTTCTGATGACAGACAATTATGCTAGAAAGAAACCTAGTACAGTGGAAATGCCCTAGAATCTATGAGGGTGACCCTAGTAAAGAACCCTAATGGAGGATATGGAGCCTGAAGAGGCTATCTTCTGTAACCAGGCCAGGTTTCCAGTAGAGGGACTGGGACACCAAACCCAACCCTCCCACAAAACCTTCTATCTACAATATGCTCTACCTGAAAGATGTACTGGGGTAAAGGTGGCAATGAACTTGTGAGAGTGGCCAACCTATGACTGGTCCAACTTGAGACACACACCATGAGGTGGATCCCATGCTGGACATTGCTGGATAGTGAAGAACCCGATGGTAAATAGCCTGGAGAACTAGGATAGAACCAAACATGACTGGTAAAAAAAAAAGTCAATGAAATGATTCCTAATGATTTCATGGTATACTCATAGTATATTATTATTTTCTGTACAAATTTTAGTGAATAGGCAAATAGGTCTTTGAACTATTTGTCTCCTTGTAGAGCAGAATTACATTCAGTGTTCATTGATGTGTTTTGTTTCTCAATATTTTGATTTTTTTTAACAAAGTACTATTTTAAAATTGTCTAGAACATGAAGTCCATGTTAACCAAAATAAAA
This sequence comes from Lophiomys imhausi, assembly GCA_907164525.1. Classification (NCBI taxonomy): domain Eukaryota; kingdom Metazoa; phylum Chordata; class Mammalia; order Rodentia; family Muridae; genus Lophiomys; species Lophiomys imhausi. The sequence continues at coordinate 3,453,128 of CAJQZJ010001896.1, read as the reverse complement.
TGAAAATGTATAGAAAGGACCTTAGTAAATCATTCAGAATGAAAAATAGACAGGGGTCAACATAGCTTGAAGTAAGAATCCTTTTGGGCACAAAGTCAGGGCCATTTCAAGAACAAAATGAAAAAAGTAAATCTCTCAAACTGGATGTTCCAGGTTCAGCAGAGCAAGAGAAAAATACATTGTTGACTATGTTATAAAAACTATTGAATTCCAAGGCAGCATCACTAATTGACTTCTTTCTCAACACAGATGTGTGGGATGAAAATAAAACAGTAACTCAGTCACCTCTATTATCATAAACCTGGTTATTAATTTCTTAATAGAGGAGAGAATTCATTGAGATATTGGAAACTGTGCTAAGTATGTTTTGATGGGTTCAATAGATTTGTTAAAACAGAACACTCCTTTAGTTTCACCTAGAACAAGTGTAACCTATAAATTACAACCAATCATAGAGAGTTCTGCACATGGATGAGAAATGGTTCCTCCAGCTGGGCAAGCTTGGGAAACGTCACATTGACTTATAAAAGTGAGATAATAGACACTATGAGAAGGCAGATGATTTTCTTTTCTCTAGATGGTTGGACATTTGTGTCATGATGTGCTTAGACTTTGTGAGTGTGAATGTTTGTGTGCCTTTGTGTGTATGTGGAGATGTGCATGAACGCATGACTGCCTGTGTGCAATGACCAAAGAACAACTTTAGGTGTCAGCTATTTTTATTATGCAGAGTGGTAGGTCTCTAACTGGCCTGGCATTTGCTAAGCAGTTTAAGCTGGGTGGCCAGCAAGCCTCATAATAATGTACTTGTTTTCACTTCTTCGGCACAGAAATTGCAATATAGTTTTTAAACTCTCTCTCTCTCTCCACATGTGTGTGTGTGTGTGTTTGTGTGTGTGTGTGTGTGTGTGTGTGTGTGTGTGTGTGTGTGTATGAATGTTTGGTATAAAGAGTTCATGTTCTTGTTCTTGCAATGTATGCATTTTACCAACTGAAATATTTCCTCAGCCCAAAACCTGAAATCTTAAAATTGTGTGGAGGATAAGATCAAGTGCAGTGGAGGGACTTTGGCATCTGGAAAAGCAAATGGGAGAGCTGTAAGATGTAACAAGTACCGAGACGGACTATAGAGCTTGATTAAAAGCAAAATACCAAAGAGGAAGACTGGTGAAAACAATTTTTATCCAGACACTAGAGGTCTTTGAATACCTACACAAGTTTGACACTTATCCTATGCAAAAATTTTGATGAAGCTGTCAAGCAGTAGAATATATTCAGGGCATTTCTCCAAAATAGAAAATGTCCTTTACAATGGAGAAGGCTGAGATTAAGTAGAAGGCCACCAAATGTGAAGCCACAACTGAAAGAATACGGAGCCGAAGCCGTCAAAAGAATAGGTGGTGGGAGGACAGGGCACCTGTAAACCTCTAAGTTTCTGACTAAATATAGCTTGGTAGAACCTAGATTCAGGGTCATCTAGGAAATACATCTTTGGGTATACTGGTTGGAGTGTTTCTAAAGAATTGTAACTAAAAAGAAATATTCTACCCTCAATGGAAATGGTTCTATCCCAGGGACTAGAGTACTGGCTTAACTGAAAAAGAAAAAAAAAAAAGAAGTATAGAATGAGTTGAGTGTGAGCACCCATCTCTCTCTGTTTTTGATCAGTCCAAATAATGTGACCAGCTGCCTCACTCTCATAGTGTAACAGCTGGGGCTGTTTCTACCAACCATGATAGGTGACCTCAAACTAGGAGCCATAGCAAACATTTATTTAATCACAGGAATAGAAAGAGCAACTAATGAAGTTGATCAGAGAGAAAGAGAGAGTGATATGAGATCAGAATATCAAGAAGTTGTCTGTTTCAAACTCCACGAAAAGTACTCAAAGCTGTTGTCTCCATGCAATTTCAAAAGCCTGCCCTAGTCTATGAAATAGTACAGGCTCAAGTAGAAACACCGCTGGCAATGGCTTTTGGATGTATGATTCATCATCATATCTCGAAATCAGAACTCAGGATTCTTTTTCTATTTCTGCTTTTTGAGATTTCTTTGAAGAGATTTCTATAACCCAAATGTTCTCTGTTTCTCAGTGTATTTATGAAATGGTGCTAATGGTTTTGGCTGCCCTCATGTGGCTTCTGGAGAAGGAAAAGAAATGGAATTCATTTCTACAAAACACATTGAGAATTTCAGAGATTTTCTTATATTTCAAGAAAAATACATGCTTCAAAAATATTTATAACAGCCAAGGTTGGGCATCTGAAATTGCCTTCTGGTCTGTAGAGACTGCATAATATGAGTTAGAGGGGAGAAAAAATGATCCTGAAACATGAGGTCTCATATCAACAACTGAAAAAAAAAATCTAGAACATAAATTGTAGTTTTCTTCCTGGGTATTTATAACTGCTCACTTGTAGAGCTCCTGTCTCTTGCTGAACAGGACCAATGAAAAACATTTCTCAATTCAGCATCCTGCTTGAACCCTCACTGCACAATGATTGATCGTAGCAATTTCTTTCACATAAACAGAATCTTCCAGATAAGCTTGTTGGAGACAGTCTGGGCTATGAATACACTCCGGACCCAAAACTAATATTTTGCTTGCAGTGTTTAAACTCAGTGCCAATAGGGCTCAAACTACTTGTATCATGAAGGCAAAACTCTTTTATGCTTCCTGATTTAATCAGGATGAGGGGAAAGGGCATTGACTAAACACGGTTCTCCTGTAGAGAGGTATCTGTCTTTTCATTAGAGTCCCAACATACCAGCAGCAAAACATATGGCTTAGCGTGGAGAGCATCCTTAATCATTAGGAAACTATCCAGCAACTACTCAGATATCTCATTTTGGAAAGCACAGAGCTGTATCGGGAAGGAAGAAAAATGCAGGACAGTATTTCCTGTGATCCTGAACATTTTCTCATATTGATGATGGTTATTGCTGCCACTGGAGTAGCTGGAATAGTAATTTGAAAGGAGTGTCATTTTCTACAGACACAAGCCTGGTGTAATCTTACTATTTAAATCGCATAATACTGAAGGCAGATGATCTCACAGCCTGTAGTTTATCACCTCCTCACTGCACACCAGCTAAATGATGCTCCATAGGCTGATTTTGTTAAGTCTGCCTGCTCACCTTGTTAGAAATAATTTTTATTCAGCTAATTATGTTTAAATGAAGGAATAATCATTATTTTGAGGGAGAGATAGAAAGGATATTAAACAAAGTGAAGAAAGATAATCAAATAGAGAGAAGGTAATTTAATTAGAATGGATTATAAGAAGTCCATAAAGTGTACCCCCAAAGGTGGCATAACATCTTAAATACACATTGTCTATTTATGCCTTCAAAATAGTCTGAACTAAGCCAATGGACCAGTTTTTATTATTGCAGGTTAAGGTGTACTCGTTCATATAGACTTAAAGAATAAAACCATACAAACACCTACACATGTATTATTAGATTAGAATTTTGCATATCACTAACTTCCTAAGAATGGTTTTACAAACATTTATCATTTTCTTTGTATTCATCCTAATTTTCCTCTTCTTCTGCCCCTCTACTCTTATTAGTACCTTTCCTTTTCTCAAATAATTGCCTCTACTGCTTTCATGTAAAATTGATGTTAAGTCTAGATTCAGTGTGTGAGAGGAAACATAATGTGTACCTTTCTTTTACCCTCTCATTTTAGAATGCATTTAAAGCAGATTGAAGAGACTGGTATTTGTCATTCAGTCAAGTATTGAAAGCTATGCTTGATCTGATGTATTTTTTTTTATCCTAGCTTTAAAAAGATATATTTATTTGTGTGGTTGTGTGTGTGTGTGTGTGTGTGTGTGTGTGTGTGTGCTGAATATGTGATGACAAGTGTGTGGATGTCAGAGAACAACTCAGGATATTGAGCATAGTGAGAGATGTGTTTACCTACTCTGCTACTCATGGGCCCAGATACCCTTTATGTTTCGAATTAGTGTGGTTTCAAAAGGCATTCTTTAGAATACAAAGTATTTTGGAGGAAAGGGAGTAGGTATTTTTGTTTTGGTTTGGGTTTTTGTTTTGTTTTGTTTTTTTGTTTTTTTTTTTTTGGATATATGTGTATTAGATACAGGTTTTATTGAACCTTGTGACCCATGAGTTCACAGTTCTTTTTTTTTCCAGCAAGAAATATTCATATTTTAAATACTTTTTTAAAATTTATTTATGTATTTATTTTTAAGTTTAAGGTATATCTTTTACCCCCCCCCCAACATCTCCGCTTTTCAGTACAACAAATGGTTCTTTCTCTTATAACAAAAAATAGAATACAAAACAACAGAAATAAATAGGTCACAATTATAAGAGATATATGGCTTAGCATACATTCCCAATGTCCAGTCCATATGTATTTGGCACCTGACTTTAATGTTCTACTATCTAACCATCCCTATGAGTTTAAAGTCCTATATCTAACTCAGCTTTCTTACTAACTTGCATCACAATTTTTAAAATATCTTCTTAGATCCAGAACACCCTCTTGATTCCTAAACAACTCAAAATTTAACTTTGAGATTCTAACTATCTATTCTTCAACCACCTCAGAGACCTGAGAGAGATAAATATATCTGATTATATAGGAAGTGCAGGGCCTGCAGCTTCCAAAACTAAGAAATGGCATACCAGTGGCTGCCTGGACAGCTCCCATTTTCTCTCCATACATCACAGCATCAATCTTCAGCCATTTGGCCCCTTTCTCTGACAGACGTTGATTGTAGAGCAGGAATTATGAAGGACTAGCCTACCCTGACTTGGTGGGAGGGTGGGACTGAAGGGGGGAGTAGGGAGGGGATTGTGATTGAGATGTAACTTGAAGGAATAAAAAATAAATTATAAAAAAGAGAAAACCGAGGGGGGGCCAAGATGGCGGTGACCTACACTGATGCATTTTGAATGCGGGGAAAAAAGAGCCATTAAAAACACAGAGTTATTGGGCACTGTGCAAAAACCGGAGGGGCTAGACACCCCTGGGAACACTCACAGCTCCCAAGGGACTGTTAAAAGTCCCAGGGTAAGGCTCTTACCCCATCTCTCGCAGACACGGAAGCCACTAAACCCGAGATTCAGGAACTCCCATTTGGAGAGGCGCCTGGTAAGATCGACCCCAACTCACAGCAGGCAGAATCAGAGGCCACTTGGTGATAGATCACTTGCCTACTGGGCTCCCCACACCTCAGGAAGAACTTATACCCACTTAAAAAACTTTGCAAGATAGTGGATGTCTTAGCAAGGAACAAACAGGGAGCTCAGCAGGTGGTCCGCAGCCACTCGTGAAGCAGAGGGCAGAGGTTCCAAGAGAGCACGGGAAGATGGGAACACAAAGGCGGGCAGGAGGGGCCAAATCCTGCGCCCTCATGGCAGTGCAGCTGGGGAGGGAGCCTGGCTGGCAGGGCCAAATCCCCGCAAACCCACAGCAGGACAACTGGGGAGAGAGCCAGGCACGGGTGGGGCCAGGGATGCACGCACCCACAGCTGAGCTGTTGGGGAGAGAGGACCACTCAGGCGGCCGGGGGATCCGGGGCTTGGTGCACCCACAGCCAAGCAGCCACGGAGGGAGACCCGCGGCTGCGCAGACAGGGAGGGAATCAGGCACAGAGGCCAGGCCTGTGGCGAGAAGCCTAGTGAGAAACTAGAAATCGGGACCATAGCTGTACTCTGGAAAATCCAGACATATTAGGTGTGGAGCCAGACCCTGTCAGCCTCCGTGACAACAAACAGAGCCCACAGAATCTGTGCCTGGGCAAACAGGTCCATACCATCAGAACCATTACAGGCTGATAACTCAGAGTGCAACATAGAGAAGTCTGAATTGGGAGCAGTGAAACAATCCCGGTCCATTACTCACAACCTGGGAATAGGCTGCACCAGCAAGTAGTGCCTCAGGTGATTAAAACCACAGTGACCCTGAAATCCCCCTGTAAGCAACGACAGATAGCCAAGTAACTGGTCCCATGCGCCAAATCATCCACTGTGGATCCAAGCACAGAAAACGACAAGAACAGACAGCTAAACGCATCCAATGGCCAAAGGTCCAAAAAAAAAAAAAGTAGAAATCAAGGAAATATGACTCCAACAAAGCAGAATTATCCTAGCTCATCCAATTCGGATGACCTCACACCAACAGAAACACATGAAAACGTTGACAATTCTGCATTATGGAAAGTGATAGAGTCCCTGCAAGAAGAACTTAAATCTATGAAGGAATTCAAAGAAGCCACAATTCTACAAGTCAAAACAAGGAACAACACCATTAAAGAGCTCCAAGCCAAGGTGACAGAGCTTGAACAGGAAAAGGACAAAGCAATGAAAGATTTTCATACAAAAACAAGCAAGCTGGAGAAGGAAATGTACAAAACGAACAATACCATAAAAGACATGAAAATAGAAATAGAAACAATAAAGAAAACACAGAGTTAAAAGAGGAAGTGGAGAACCAAGGGAAGAGAACAGGAACTACGGATGTGAGTATCAACAATAGGATGCAAGAGATGGAAGACAGGATCTCAGGCATGGAAGATTCAGTGGAAGAAATCAGTACAATATCCAAACAGATTAGATCAGAAAAGAAACTCCTCTCGCCACATAATAATTGAAACACCAAATGTACAGAACAAAGAAAGAATATTAAAAGCTGTAAGAGAAAATGGTCAAGTCACATACAATGGCAGACCCATCAGAAATACACCTGACTTCTCCTCAGAAAATTTAAAAGCTAGAAGGGCCGGGACAGATATACTACAAGTCCTGAGAGATCATAGGTGCCCAGCCAGACTACTTTACCCAGCAAAACTCTCTATCAACATAGATGGAGAAAACAAGATATTCCATGACAAAATCAAATTTAAACAATATCTACCCACAAACCCAGCCCTACAGAAAACCCTAGAAGGAAAATCCCAACCCACAGAAGAAAACTCCACCCAAGAAAACAAAGGGAATAGAAAACCCCTCAGCAACTAAAACAAAAGAGGCATAGGACCACCACCTATACCAAACTAATGGGAAATAACAACCCCAGGTCACTAATATCCATCAACATCAATGGACTCAATTCCCCAATAAAAAGACATATGTTTACAGAATGGATCCGCAAGCAAGACCCTTCCTTATGCTGTATACAAGAGACACATCTAACTACGAAAGATAGACACTGCCTCAGAGTAAAGGGCTGGGACAAGATTTTCCAAGCAAATGGACCCAGGAAGCAAGCTGGAGTAGCCATCCTAATATCAAACAAAACAGACTACCAACTGAAGTTAATGAAGAAAGACAAAGAAGGGCACTATATACTCTTTAAAGGGAATATTGATCAGGAGGAAATCTCAATACTGAACATCTATGCCCCAAATACAAAGGCACCTACTTTCGTAAAAGAAACACTTCTAAAACTTAAAGTGCACGTCGATCACAACACATTAGTAGTGGGAGACTTCAACACCCCACTCACAACAATGGACAGATCATCAAGACAGAAGACAAACAGAGAAATATTGAGTCTAACTGAGATCATGAAACAAATGGACCTAACAGATATCTACAGAACATTTCACCCAAACACAAAGGAATACACCTTTTTCTCAGCACCCCACGGAACCTTCTCCAAAATCGACCACATAATTGGTCACAAGGATAGTCTCAATAGATACAAGAAAATTTAAATAACACCTTGTATCTTATCAGACCACCACGGAATAAAGCTGGTCTTCAACAGCAAAAGAATCAACAGAAAGCCTATACACACATGGAAATTGAACAGCTCCTTACTGGATGACCACTGGGTCAGGGAAGAAATAAAGAATGAAATCAAAGACTTCTTAAAATCCAACGACAATGAAGACACAACATACCCAAACCTATGGGATACATTGAAAGCTGTGCTACGAGGAAAGTTCATAGCACTAAGTGCTTTCAAAAAGAAAATTGTGACAGCTCATATTAGTGAACTAACAGCTAAGCTGGTTGAATTAGAAAAAAAAGAAACAAACACTCCCAAGAAGAGCAGAAGGCAGGAAATCATCAAACTTAGGGCTGAAATCAACAACTTAGAATCAAAAAGAACTATACAAAGAATCAATGAAACCAAGAGTTGGTTCTTTGAGAAAATCAACAAAATAGACAGACCCCTAGCCAAATTAACTAAAAGGCAAAGGGAAAGAACACAAATCAACAAAATCAGAAATGAAAAGGGAGAATTAACAACAGACATTGAGGAGATCCAGAAAATATTCGGGTATTACTTTAAAAATCTATATTCCACTAAATTTGAAAACCTAAGCGAAATGGAAAATTTCCTCGATAAATTGCACCTACCAAAACTAAATCAAAATCAGATTAACAGCTTAAACAGCCCAATAACACCCAAGGAAATAGAAAGAGTCATTAATAATCTCCCAACCAAAAAAAGCCCAGGGCCAGATGGCTTTAGCACGGAATTCTACCGGACCTTCAAAGAGGAACTAACACCATTACTTTTCAAACTCTTCCACCACATAGAAACAGAAAGATCACTGCCAAACTCATTCTATGAGGCCACAGTCATTCTGATTCCTAAACCACACAAAGACCCAACAAAGAAAGAGAACTTCAGACCAATCTCCCTCATGAACATAGATGCAAAAATACTTAATAAAATGCTAGCAAACCGAATTCAAGAACACATCAAAAGTATCATACACCATGATCAAGTAGGCTTCATCCCTGGAATGCAGGGATGGTTCAATATATGAAAGTCTATCAATGTAATTCACCACATAAACAAGGTGAAAGAAAAAAACAACATGATAATATCGCTAGATGCAGAAAAAGCATTTGACAAAATCCAACACCCCTTCATGCTAAAAGTTCTGGAGAGAACGGGCATACAAGGACCATACCTACAAATAATAAAGGCAATATACAGCAAGCCAGTAGCCAACATCAAATTAAATGGATAGAAGCTTGAAGCATTTCCTCTAAACTCAGGGACAAGACAAGGATGTCCACTTTCACCATATCTCTTCAATATAGTACTTGAAGTCCTTGCTAGAGCAATAAGACAACTAAAGGAGATCAAAGGGATAAAAATTGGAAATGAAGAAGTCAAATTATCCCTATTCGCAGATGATATGTTAGTATACATAAGCGACCCCAAAAACTCCACCAAAGAACTCTTACAGCTGATAAACAACTTCAGCAAGGTGGCTGGATACAAAATTAACTCAAAAAAATCAGAAGCCCTTCTTTATACAACAAACAAATATACCGAGAAAGAAATAAGGGAAACAACCCTCTTCACAATAGCCACAAACAACATAAAATACCTGGGGGTAACTCTAACCAAGCATGTAAAGGGCCTATACAACAAGAACTTCAAGCCCCTGAAGAAAGAAATGGAAGAGGCCTTTAGAAGATGGAAAGATCTCCCATGCTCATGGATAGGTAAGATCAACATAATAAAAATGGCTATCCTACCAAAAGCAATATATAGATTTAATGCAATTCCTATCAAAATACCAACACAATTCTTTATAGACCTGGAAAAAGCTATTCTCAACTTCATATGGAACAACAAAAAGCCCAGAATAGCTAAATCAATCCTGTACAATGAAAAAACATCTGGAGGTATCACCATCCCAGATTTCAAGCTGTACTACAGAGCAACAGTAATAAAAACAGCATGGTAGTGGTATAGAAACAGACCAGTGGATCAACGGAATTGAATTGAAGACCCAAACATGGACCCACACACCTATGGCCAACTAATCTTTGACAAAGAAGCCAAAACCACACAATGGAAGAAGGACAGCATCTTCAACAAATGGTGCTGGTCCAACTGGATGTCCACTTGCAAAGGAATGAAATTAGACCCATACCTATCACCTTGTACTTAAATCCAAGTGGATCAAAGACCTTAACATAAAGCCGGCCACACTAAATATACTAGTAGAAAAAATAGGAGAAACCCTCGAACTCATTGGCACAGGTGACAACTTCCTGAACAGAACACCAACAGCTCAGGACCTGAGATCAACAATCAATAAATGGGACCTCATTAAACTGAAAAGCTTCTATAAGGCAAAGGACACTGTCATTCGAACAAAACGGCAACCAACAGACTGGGAGAAAATCTTCACCACCCCCACATCCGATAAAGGGCTATTATCTAAAATCTACAAAGAACTCAAGAAACTAAATGCCAAGAAACCAAATAATCCAATAAAAAAAATGGGAGATGGAGCTAAATAGAGAATTCACAAAGGAGGAATCCCTAAGGGCTGAGAGACACCTGAAGAAATGTTCAACATCCTTAATCATCAGAGAAATGCAACTCAAGACGACCCTGAGATTCCACCTAACACCTGTTAGAATTGCTAAGATAAAGAGCTCAAATGATAGCGCATGCTGAGGAGGGTGTGGAGAAAGGGGAACCCTACTCCATTGCTAGTGGGAGTGCAGACTTGTGCAACCACTATGGAGGTCTGTCTGGCGATATCTTAGAAATCTAGGAATAACCTTGCCCCAGGACCCAGCCATACCACTTCTAGGTATACACCCAAAGGACCTCTCATGGAGACATAGGGAAGTCTCCACATCTATGTTCATAGCAGCGTTATTTGTAATAGCTAGATATTGGAAACAACCCAGATGTCCCTCAACTGAAGAATGGATTAAAAAATTGTGGTACATCTATACAATGGAATATTACTCAGCTATCAGAAACAATGAAATCATGCAATTTGCAACCAAATGGATGGATCTATAGAAGCTCATCCTGAGTGAGCTAACCCAGTCTCAGAAGGATACACATGGCATCTATTCACTTATAGTAGGATTTTAGCTATATCGTACAGGATATCTGTACTACAAACAACACACCAAAAGGAACATGGACATAAATTTTTTTTTATCTTTTTCTTTTTCGTTCTTTTTTTCTTTTTCCTTTTCCCTTCTGTTTTTCCTCTCTGTTTTTTGTTGATATTCTTTGTTTTTGTGGGTTTGTGTGTTTGTTGGTCTTTTTATTAGTATTCCCCCAGTAGCAAGGAGATACCTTTCACTGGCAGTACTGCCTCGTAGGCCCCCGGTGAATGAAGAGGCTCTTGGCCCTCATATGACTCCTGATCTGTGGTGAGAGACTGTTAGACAGGGACACTCCACCCCAGAGGAACAAGACGGAAGGGTCAGGGGGTAGAGCATGGGAGGGTGGGGCTGGGAAGCGGGAAAAGAGGACAATATGATAAGGATGTAACCTGAAGCAACAAACAAATAAATTTATTAACTAAAAAAAAAAAAAAAAAAAGGTCAGGTGGCAGGGCAGAAACACTGTGAATGGAATAGAGGATACAGCTGTTTGGCCTGGTTTTGCAGACCTCCAGGTGTCGAGAAGACGTGGAGCTAAGGTAAAATACAAGAGAATTGTGGGGTTGGCCCATGCCTTTGACTTCAGTGGAGATGGTGGGGGGGAGCACCATAGAGTTGGTGGTCTTATGTATTCTGGAGTCATACAGAGCAGGGTGGTGAGGGTGCATACTCTTGGTCCCACAATTGAAGAAGAGTACACCCTTGGTCCCAGCTCCCAGCACACTGGAGACAGAAACGGGCAGATCCCAGAGCTCAGGGTCAGCCTGATGCAGGGCAAACTAAATAGAGAAAGACTTCGATCCAGGAGTGGTGGAACACATCTTTGATCCCTTCAGATGGGAAACACAGGTCTCTGATCCCAATAATTAGAGTTCAGAGACACACACATGGGATTTGGAGGGACCTAGGTTTGGAGGCCACTTACAAAAGGCCTTCTCGATGCAGGCAGATTGTCCTTTGGTATCTCAAAATATATACACTGGAGCTGGTTTAGCTCCAAGGTGACGGAATGATTTCTTCTTTAACGCGGATTGAAAGATAACGCTTTGTATGTTGTCGGAAGGCCAAATTTGCTTCAGGAGAAGGACTACCTAGCCCCCCCCCCCCAAAAAAAAAGAGGGCAATTGTCCCAGGGTTGGGATTGGGGCAGGACTCTGTTCTTATCTTTCCAGGAGAATCGAAGCGTCCATTAGGGGAGCCCGGGGATGACTGGACAGCGGAAACCTCAGCAGAGAGCAGAATCAGACACCAAGGAGGACGAGTGACCCAGTTGATTCTGTCTGGCAGACTTCCTCAATAGCTGTCTCCATCAGGGGCCTGCAACCACCACAGCAATCCAATGTCGCTGGGACCGTTCAGCTCTACACAATGCCCTGGCCGGAACCTCAGTGAAGCCTGCAACATCAGCTTCTGCCTACAAACCCCTTAGGTCATCTAAACAGCTGAGAACAGAAGGACTGAACATAAAAGGAGTGTACTAACATTTTTAACCATTTTTTCCATTTGGGTTCTGGCCCCAAACAGGTCTACTACGACCCAAATCAGCAGGAAGTCACTTTAAGAGAGCAATGTCCCATGCCCAGAGGGTGGGGATGGTGTTTCTCTGCCCTTCTTTTTGGTTATTTGAAGGATAATTGAAAACTCTGATATTTAGGGGAAGAGACTACAAGCTGATAAATGGTCCTGTTTAATGGGTTTTGGAGGTTAACCCCAGGGACTTCCTACGTTTCCTTTTCTGTATCCTTCTTCCTCTCCTTTGTAGGAGTGCATAGGCTTGAGAAAAATGAGACATAGACATAGCACAGGAAGGTCCAAGAAGAAGGGGCAGATTATTGAATATGCCCTTATACCTTTGTATATTGACCATTGTTTATTGTGCAAAAATAAGATTGTATTGGATTACATCAGTATTGATCTTTGTATATTGATACAAAATTAAGATTATAGTTGGCCACAATGGTATTGACCCTTGTATATGGACGTAATATTAAGATTGTATTGGGCTACATAGGCACTGATCTTTGTATATGGATACATAATTAAGAGTATATTTAACCACAATTGAATAAATCTTTGTATATTGATACAAATTTAAAGGTAACGCTTCCTAATGGATACTTAAAAATAAAATGTGAAGCTCTGGCCTCTTGATACCAACCATCTAAAACGGTCTAGGATAGTTAAGTAAAACAAACTCCTAGTCATGCAATCATGTCACTTTGTTAGCTACTATGACAGTCTATCACAGATATTCTCTAAACTACCCAGTAATCAAGTTGCTAAGAGACAAGCAACATTTGCTTATCTAAATACAAGAGATGGATAGGGCGTCTTCAAAAACCCCAAGAGATCTGCAGAATATGGCATTCAAAGATGTTATCTTAAATTAAGTTTTTCTTTTTTTTTGATATTGAGACATATCAGCACCTGACAGCACCCCCTATTCTACTCCAAGTAGAAGATAAGCATCGAAGAACCTCCACTGTAAGATGGTTGAATTAGTGGCAAGCCTATCTCTTGGCATGAAAAAACCCCTTGCACCAACTGCAGACAGCCTCTGTCCAAAAAGGACAAAACTTGGTAGCAGGGAAGTCGACAGCCTAACTCTGCCAAGACAGGGTAGGTAAGTCCTTCATAATCCCTGCTCTACAACAAATGTCTGTCAGAGAAACAGGACCCAAAGGCTGAAGACTGATGCAGGAATGTATGGAGAGAAAATGGGGACTGTCCAGGCAGTCATTGGTATGTCCTTTCTTAGTTTTGGAAGCTGCAGGCCCTGCACTTCCTATATAAGCAGATATATTTATCCCACTCAGGTCTCTGAGGTGGTTGAAGAATAGACAGCTAGAGTCTCATAGTTAAATTTTGAGTTGTTTAGGAATCAAGAGGGTGTTATAGATCTAAGAAGATACTCTTAAAAGTGTGTTGCAAGTTAGTATGAATGTTGAGTCACATATAGACCTTTAAACTCATGGAGATGGTTAGATAGTAGAATGTTAAAGTCAGGGGCCAAATATGTATAAATTGGACATTGGGAAGGTATACTGGGCCATTTAACTTTCATAAATGTGGCATATTTATATCTGTTGTTTTGTATAATACTTACTGTTATAAGAGAAGGAACCATCTGTTGGACTGAAAGGGAAAACTTCGGTGGGGGGAAGAGAGTGGAAGGGCGGGATAGGAAGGGGGAATAGGGAGGGGTTTGTGACTGAGATGTAACTTGAAGGAAAAAAAAATAAAGTATTTAAAAAAAAAGAGATAACCACAAAAAATATAAGTCTTACAATAAAAAACAAAGAGCAGATAGGAAGGTGAGGAGGAAGAAGGTAGGAGGGTGGGATTGGAGGGGGAGGAGGGAGGGGACTGATTGTGATACAACTTGAAGAAACAAATAAATGATAGGAAATTTTTATTTATTTATTTATTGCTTCAGGTTACACCTCCATCAGTGTCCTCTTTCCACCCCTCCAGTCCCACCCTCACATCCTCTACCCCCGAACCCTTCCATCCCACTCTTCTGGAGTAGAGTGTCCCTACATAACAGTCCCCTGCCCCAGTTCATCAGTCATATGAGGGCCAAGAGCCTCCTCATACACTGGGGGCCTACAAGGCAGGACCACTAAGGAAAGGTGTCTCATTGACAGGGAGAAAAAAAAAGTCTATATCCATGTTACCCTTGGTGCGTTGGTTGTAGTATAGATATTCTGTACTATATGGCTAAGATCCGACTCTAAGTGAACAGATGCCATATGCATCCTTCTGAGTCTGGGTTAGCTCACGCAGGATGAGCTCCTCTAGTTCCATACATTTGGCTGCAAATTTCGTGATTTCGTTGTTTCTGATGGCTGAGTAGTATTCCATTGTGTAGATGTACCACAATTTTTTAATCCATTCTTTGATTGAGGAACATCTGGGTTGTTTCCAGTTTCTAGCTATTACATATAAGGCTGCTATGAACACAGATGAGGAAACTTCCTTGTGATTCGGTGAGAAGACATTTGGATGTATACCCAGAAGTTGTATGGCTGGGTCCTGAGGCAGAGCTATTCCAAGTTTTCTAAGATATTGCACAATGGATGACCTCCATAGTGGTTGCACAAGCCTGCACTCCCACCAGCAACGGAGGAGGGTTCCCCTTTCTCCACAACCTCACCAGCATGTGCTGTCATTTGAGCTTTTGATCTTAGCCATTCTGACAGGTGTGACATGGAATCTTAGAGTCCTGGTGAGTTGCATTTCTCTGATGGTTAAGGATGCTGAGCATTTCTTCAAGTGTCTCTCAGCTTTTAGGGATTCCTCCTTTGTGAATTCTCTGTTTAGCTCTTTCCCCATTTTTTGATTGGATTATTTGGTTTCTTCGCATTTAATTTCTTGAGTTCTTTGTAAATTTTGGATATTAGCCCTTTTTCAGATGTGGGGTTGGTGAAGATGTTTTCCCAACCTTAGGCAGCCGTTTTGCTCGAATGACAGTGTCTTTTGCCTTAGAGAAGCTTTTCAGTTTCATGAGGTCCCATTTATTGATTGTTCGTCTTAGATCCTGAGCTGTTGGTGTTCTGTTCAGGCAGTTGTCACCTGTGCCAATGAGTTTGAGGGTTTTTCTCACTTTCTCTTCTAGTAGATTTTGTGTTTCTGTCCTTATGTTAAGGTTTGATCCACTTAGACTTGAATTTTGTACAAGGTGATAAGTATGGGTCTAATTTCATTCTTTTCCATGTGGACATCCAGTTGGACCAGCACCATTTGTTGAAGATGCTGTCATTTTCCATTGTACAGTTTTGGCTTCTTTGTCCGAAATTAGGTGACTATAGGTGTGTGGGTTCATTTCTGGGTCTTCAATTGTATTCCATTGATCCACTGGTCTGTGTCTACACCAGTACCATGCTGTTTTTATTACTATTGCTCTGTAATACAGCTTGAAATCTGGGATGGTGATACATCCAGATGATTTTTCATTGTCCAGGATTGATTTAGCTATTCTGGGTTTTTTGTTGTTTCATATTCTCATATGAACTTGAGAATAGCTTTTTCCAGGTCAATAAAGAATTGTGCTGATATTTTGATAGGAAATGCATTGAATCTGTATATTGCTTGGTAGGATGGCTATTTTTATTATGTTGATCCTACCTATACATGAACATGGGAGATCTTTACATCTTCTGATGGCCTCTTCAAATTCTTTCTTCAAGGGCTTAAAGTTCTTGTTGTACAGGTCCTTTACTTGCTTGGTTAGAGTTACCCCCACTAAAGTTATATTGTTTGTGGTTATTGTGAAGGGAGTTGTTTCCCTGATTTTTTTCTCAGCCCATTTATTTGTTGTATAAATAAGGGCTTCTGATTTTTTTGAAATAATTTTGAATCCAACCACCTTGCTGAAGGTGTTTATCAGCCGTAAGAGTTCTCTGGTGGAATTTTTGGAGTAGCTTATGTATACTATCATATCATCTACAAATAGGGATAATTTGACTTCTTCATTTCCAATTTGTAACAAACTATAGAAATGATCCCTGAAAGTATAGTCTTCCTTCATTTCCAATTTGTATCCCCTTGATCTCTTTTAGTGGTCTTATTGCTTTAGCAAGAACTTCAAGTACTATACTGAAGAGATATGGTGAAAGTGGACATCCTTCTCTTGTCCCTGAGTTTAGAGGAAATGCTTCAAATTTCTCTCCATTTAATTTGATGTTGGCTACTGGCTTGCTGTATATTGCCTTTATTATTTCTAGGTATGGTCCTTGTATGCCCATTCTCTCCAGAACTTTTAGCATGAAGGGCTGTTGGATTTTGTCAAATGCTTTTTCCAGATCTAGTGAGATTATCATGTTTTTTTTAATTCATCTTATTTATATGGTGAATTATCTTGATGTATTTTTGTATGTTCAACCATCACTGCATTCCTGGGATGAAGCCTACTTGATCATGATGTATGATGCTTTTGATGTGTTCTTGGATTCGGTTTGCTAGTATTTTATTAAGTATTTTTGCATCTATGTTCATGAGCGAGATTGATCTGAAGTTCTCTTTCTTTGTTGGGTCTTTGTGTGGTTTAGGAATCAGGGTGACTGTGGCCTCATAGAATGAGTTTGGCAGTGTTCTTTCTGATTCTATTTTGTGAAACATTTCGAAGAGAATTGGTATTAGCTCTTCTTTGAAGGTCTGATAGAATTATGTGCTGAAACCATCTGGCCCTGGGCTTTTTTTGCTTGGGAGATTTTAATGACTGTTTCTATTTCCTTAGGTGTTATAGGGCTGTTTAATCTGTTAACCTTATCTTAATTTCACAGTTCTTTTTTTTTTTTTTTTGTAATACCCGTGATATAAATTAGCTGTGTATATCTGGACATTTTGTGATGATGATCACTTCAGCTTCCTCTGGTCTACAGTAGAAAAATGCTGCCATAAAGGACAAACACATTGTGCTATGAATATTCTTTTTAAGAATTTCTCTCTTTTGTTTTCATGGTATCTTACTTTGGCCACAACAGTTCCCAGGAAACTAAGAGACATTTGAGACCAAATAGTAACATTGATATCTGTGACAAGAATATGGACATGATTAGATCTCTCACAGGTAAATTCAGATAGTTCATCGTAAATATATATACTCTCGAATTCCAGAGGCTATGATAAGAAAATCCAAAATATTCCTGTAAATGAATGAATAGTGCACAGGTCAAGAGATGTTTTTATACCTAGTATGAATGGGGGAGATGGGGACAGAGAAAATCTGAAGGTGGAAACAGAATACTGTTAGATTTTTTTGCATAAAAATCTGTGTGGGTTTTTTTCATTCATGAAGCACACCTATCAATAATCTTTAGAAACTGTGAAATTGATCACCTGTAATAGAAGACTATCCTCTCCCATTTGTCAATTCTATTAATCATTTTCTCCAGATACTTAAGAATTTCTCTCTAAACTGCAAATGTCTTACACATGAGGCACCATTTGTACATTCTGCTATTTGGATCCTTACTGTCCTTTTTTATGTAAGATTTTTTTGTGTTCTTCCCTAGTTTCTAACCAAATGCCATTTAAATAATTCTAATATTCTCTTCCTATTCTCACTGTTGGTCAACAAACTTGTGGACAGGTTAAGAAGGCTGCTTGTGTCATTCTCAGAACTAGGAATAAGACATATCATCAGACTCTGAAAATTATTTTGTCAGCTAGCAGAAGCTGATTCTTTTTCTATATTATGTGTTCTACTTCTGAGGAAGATGTGGATAAACAGTAATAGCCTAAATGTTAACAAAGGACATCTATAAATACTGACCTGTTAGTACTCACCTGTAAGCTTAGTATGAAGAAGGCCAAAACAGGATGATTCTGAATTTAAGAACAACCAGGATATACATAGAAAGTTGTTGCCTGAAAGCAAAAAGAGAAGAAAGAAACAGAAATAAAGGAAGAAAGAAAGTGAAAAAGAAAGGAGAAAGAAACAAAAGAGAGAGAAGAGAGCAAATAAAGACAGAAAGAAAACAAAAGTGGAAGAAAAAACAAGAAAGAATGAAAGAAAGGAAGGATTTAAAAAAGGATTTTTATCTACAAAGAAAATAAATACAAAGGCAGAAATGGTATGATTACTTGTCATGTGCCTTTTGCCTTATTTCAAGTCATTGGTTTTGTATATAATGTTTATCTACAAATAAAAATTGTTTTTCTCCTGAAGAAACTCTTCCTATTAAAAGAATATGTGTTACCACATTTTAAGTCATAGAAGGTTAATGAAGCATTAGTGGAAACAAATTTTGTACTCTATTTCCTTTAAGATATCTGAAGTATTATATATGAGATTATCCTATCTATAAACACTGATTTTGTAGTTTATATTTACAGAAATGGATGTGATTATTTCCACCCATCTCTTCTTCCCTCTTTCATTCAATAGATATTTATATAACGTTTATTACATTTAAGATGCTTTTTTGACACAGGGAATTTTTTTTAGTTATTATTTTTAATATTTATTTATTACTTTAAGTTACATCCCCATCACCTTGCCCTCTTTCCACCCCTCCCAGTCCCACCTGTCCACTCTCTACCCCCTCTCCTTTATGTCCTACTCCTCCAGAGTGGAGTGTCCCTACATATCAGTCACCCGCCCCAGTTCAGCAGTCATATGAGGGCTAAGAGCTTCCTCATATACTGGGGGCCTAAATGGCAGCATCACTAGGGCAAAGTGTCTCTTCAACAAGTAACAAAGTCTAGACACAGGGAATATTTGGTAATAATATAATGGTAATTTTATGCCACTGAAAGTCTACTGCTCTAGTGGGAAGAAAAACAAATATTACAGGTTAAAAACTAAGTGTTGGGACATGTAGAACAGATTGGGTGAATAGGATTATTGGATGAAGAAGGAGGATCCACCTAGCTCTTCTTTTTTTTCTATAGAGAAAAATTGAATGGCAGAACCATTCAATTGAAACTTGTATTGTCTTCAAGGAAGGAAAATAGGGCCAACAATACACTGCTTGTCTCAAGTCATACAGTTCCTGAGTGATGCTGTTGGAATTTGTATCCAAACAGTCTGGTTTTGGGCAATATGCTATGAGCTACAAGCAATTATCTTTCTAATTCTTTCATTCTAGGCTATTTTTCGCTTCTGTTCCAGGTATATATTAAATTTCCTCCCTCAAATGTTAGGCATCTGACTGGTTAAACAAGAGAATAGAATTTGGTATGAGGAATATACAAGACCTGAGTCTTTATTCCCCACTAAAATTATAGTATGCTTGAATAAATGCTTTTCTGCTGACTCTTGAGAAGGGAAGCATGCAAGCAAATATGAAGGGGTGTTTAAGTATGTAAATCAAAGGGAGACATCATCCCTTTGCATTTTAACGATTGCTAATAAATATAAAATCTTCTATACATAATTCATATTAGCAATAACTACTTCAAAATTAATGTCAGCTAATATTAAGATTAGCAGATGAAGTCTCTTAAGCTTGGCTGCAGGGTATTCTCACAGAGACCAGTTAAAGCCTTTGTGCTTAATTTCCTGAGGCTTATTTTGTTTTTGGTCTTTCCTAATGAAATATTAAGCTCCTTTAAAATGAGATTTACATGATAAAAATAAGAATAGTAAATCCTTGCTTAACTCATTGCATAGATTTTTTCTTTAAGATAAGGTAAGGCATTATGTAAAATTTGGGAAGGTCCTATGGGACTGGATTAGATCTGAGAGTCTATATTTTCTTCCCCTATAACTTGACCTCTGAATGCTCAGCACATTCTCAATAAAGTGTGTTAGTGCCATCCCCTAAACACACTTTAGTGTTCCCAATACTGAGAAAACTGTTAATCTTCTACTTAGAAAAATCACAGAAAGCTGGAAAATAATTGGAGAATGAGCACTCAACAGCATTGAACTCTATTTTGACTTCTCATGCTTTTCTGAAACTAGAAGTCATTTTAAAATTTAATATGGTAAGTTCTGAAGAGAAGGAGTTAAAAGTCTCCTAGTTACTCCCCTTTCCTCTTTTAAAATGGCTCTGGTGTGAATAAGGAACCATGTAACTCTCTCTCTGTCTCTGTCTCTCTGTCACCTCAGTAACAATGATTTTATGGAAAGTTTCAATATTTTCAATATTTTGCCTGAAATGATGTTCAGGAATATTTATAATTGCTAAAATTTTGCTCAATATT
This sequence comes from Lophiomys imhausi, assembly GCA_907164525.1. Lineage (NCBI taxonomy): Eukaryota > Metazoa > Chordata > Mammalia > Rodentia > Muridae > Lophiomys > Lophiomys imhausi. The sequence continues at coordinate 3,432,602 of CAJQZJ010001896.1, read as the reverse complement.
CTTCTTTGTCTAAAATGACTTCAGGCTTTTCCTAGCCCTCCACTATATGACTTAGGTCTTCAGAATGGAAACTGCCATCTTCAAGCTCACGGCCATCAACTTCTCAGCCCAGGATCCAGCTATTTCTATTTTACTCTAGAGCATGATCGTCTCACATAAGTGTTCTTTTCAGAATTTTCATCTTCCATCAATCCCTTAAGAACTCAAGTCAGCTTCTGGATACACTCTTCACATCTCTGTACTACACAAAGGGTCCTAGTGTGTGTTCATTCCTTCATCCTCTCCCTCGGATGCTATGTAATGATGATTTTCTACACTGATTCTTCCTTTCTCCCTCTTTTCACCCTTATTTCTCTTTCCTCATTTAATCTTCATTCTTCTTAAAAGGGCAAGTGCCTCCTCTCTCTTAGCATGCATGTCAAAGGACTGTGTCAAAGAACCTAGCCATCATGGTTGAACAACCATATGGATGTATAAGCACCAAAAATACTCCAGTATCTTAGGAGATATAATTTAGAAGCACAACGTTCAAATATTAGATATAGTACAGTATTGTTGATTTGGCTTATGAAGTTCTGAATTAATTTTTGTACATTGCTATGGAGCGTAGCTATAATTAAAATGTAGAGTGACTGGAACTCCTTTCTTAAGTTTTTCTTGAGGCATAAGCTTTACCATTTGTCCTTAATTACTTGGGCTATAGACACCCAACTTTGTCACTTATTATTGTTGTTTGACTGTCACACACAGTTACACATAGAAAGAAATATGTGACAATGAGTGAAAATTGACCTATGTTTTCCTCACCTTCCCTATTCTCTTTTCCAGAAAGACTGTTTTTAATAATATATGGTTTAAAATGAAGAGATAAAGAACTAAGGAGTAACTAAGTATTGATAAATGAGTATTGAAAATATATGATGAGTCTAATAATGATATATAAGGGCTAAATTATTGAAAGAAAAATCAGAAATATTGTTTCTGCTTTTGGAAGTATATATTCACTTATAACAGGATTTTAGCCATATAGTACTGGATAACCATCCAATAATCAACAGAGCCAAAAGTACAGGAACATGTATACTTTGTTACCTGTCAGTGGGACACTCCACCCTAGTAGAACTCCCATGTATGCCTGCTGGGTAAGAGGAAGCTCTTAGCCCTTATGTGATGGATGAACAGAGGGGGGGCTGATACATGGAGGCACCCCACACTGTAGGGGTGGGATGGGTGGGAGAGGGGGTAGAGGGTGGGAGGGTAGGACCAGGAGGGGAGAAGGGAGGGTGCTGTAATGAAGACATATCTTGAATCAATAAATAAATGTTTAAAAAATGAATCAAGAGTAAACCAGTAAAAAAAATAATTACAATAGTAATTTTCTCAGTGATAATAACTTATTTCTTTTTAAACAAACAACAGCAAAAAAAGAGGTGAATGATATTGGAACATGACTAATAAAAGGACAGTCTTCGGAAAGAACTAGTAAGAATCTGGGGCAAAGAACATAGTTGTTCTTAGTTGAGCCATTATGATAGTTTACATTATGCCAACTATTTGTTTCTTTCCTCATATGCTGTTTGTTATACATATAAAGTGATAAAGTCTTCCCTCTTCAATATTAAATATACATCACAAATATGAATTCCCTTAGGCAAAGGGCTGTGGCCTACGTGACATTTTTAGACCTTCCCTAAAACACAGCTATGCAAATGCTGAGAGTGGGAGAAAACCTCTTTCTGATGGTTGAGCAGTCCAACTATTTCTCTAATACCAAATGGTAAGTCCAGAGAACCATGCACACAAAGAACATTTTAAACCATGCACCCAAGGAACATTGTAAACCATGCACACAAGGAACATTTTAAACCATGCACACAAGGGTCATTTTAAACCATGCACACAAGGAACATTGTAAACCATGCACACAAGCAACACCCATGCACACAAGGAACATTTTAAACCATGCACACAAGAAACATTTTAAACCATGCACACAGGAATATTTTAAACCATGCACATAAGGAACATTTTACAGATGGATCAGGTTGTATTTATGAATACGTATGTGAGGCAGGCAGATCTCTGTGAGTTCGAGGCCAGCCTGGTCTACAAAACAAGTCTAGGACAGCCAGGGCTGTTACACAGAGAAACCCTGTCTCAAAAAACAAAACAAAACAAAATAAAACAAAAAAGCAATATGTATGCATATAACAACAATTAATGGGAAAAAAGAGGTCATAAATTTGAAAGAGAGCAAGGAGTGATAAATGGGAGGGTTTAGGGAGAGGAAAAGAAAGGAAGGATGTCATTACACCATAATCTCAAAAACTAAAATAAGTAATAAAACAAAACAAGAACAACAAAAATCCAAACCATGGTAGTAACTTTCTCTTGGAGATCAATCCTCATTTTTAAGGAATCCCAAGCACTCCAGATGCAAAGTTGGCCCAAGCTATCATGTCTGAGCGTCTGCACACATGAATTTAGGAAGAAGCTACTTCTATGTCTCAAAATCCCAGGGATGAAAGAAATACCAAGTGTCCAAATATTAAACATAGTAGAAGGTTATTGATTCAATTCATGACATTTTATGTTGATGTTTGTCCAACTTGGAAATATTAGATAAAGTCATCAATATGCCTCCTGGCATTCATTTGAATTTATGGACACATTTCTAATTTGAAAAACAGCACCACCTATTCTACTCCAAGTAGAAGATGAGCATCGAAGAATCTCCGGTGGGAGATGATTGAATTAGTGGCAAGCCTATCTCTTGGCAGGAAAAACCCCTTGCTCCAACTGTAGACAGAATGCTGTCGAAAAAGGACAAAACTTGGAAGCAGGTAAGTCAACAACCTAGCTCTGCCAAGACAGGGTAGGCAAGTCCTTCATAATTCCTGCTCTACAATCAATGTCTGTCAGAGAAACGGGGCCAAACGACTGAAGATTGATGCTGTAATGTATGGAGAGAAAATGGGAACTGTCCAGGCAGCTACTGGTATGTTATTTCTTAGTTTTGGAAGCTGCAGGCCCTACACTTCCTATATAATCAGATATATTTATCCCTCTCAGGTCTCTGAGGTGGTTGAAGAATAGATAGCTAGAGTCTCATAATTAAATTTTGAGTTGTTTAGGAATCAAGAGAGTGTTCTGGATCTAAGAAGATGTTTTTAAAATTGTGATGCAAGTTAGTATGAAGACTGAGTTAGATATAGAACTTTAAACTCATGGAGATGGTTAGATAGTAGAACATTAAAGTCAGGTGCCAAATACATATGGACTGGACATTGGGAATGTATACTAAGCCATATAACTCTCATAATTGTGGCCTAATTACCTCTGTTGTTTTGTATTGTATTTATTATTATAAGAGAAAGAGCCATTTGTTGGACTGAAAGGGGGAGCTGTTAGGGGGAAAAAGATATACCTTAAACTTAAAAAAAAGGAAGGGGATGGGTGGGTTGAGGCAAAAGAAGGTGGGAGGATGGGACTGGAGAGGAAGTAGGGAGGGGATTGCAGTTGAGATGTAACTTGAAGAAATAAAAAATAAAGAGAAAAAAAAGAAAAACTGATTCATTTGAATTATCCAGTTCTAAAGGTATACCATCATGATAATTGTTCTTCTAACACTCTTCTTCCATGACTTTTTCCCATGCAAAATCATATGTGTTGTGTATACAGGTGCTTAGTCATATCTGTTCATATAGGGGTGGAATGTATTTTTAGTTGTGTATGTGGGTATGTGAGTGTGGCATTCCATGTAAACAATTCACAGTGTTTTGTGAGGCACAATGTCTGGTTTAGAGCTTGTCAAGTGGTTTACCCAACACAGAGATTCCAAACACATACTACCAAGTCAGTCTTTGTAAAATGTGGGTTCTGAGACTCAAATTAATACCTTCATCCTTGCAAGGCAAATACTTCACAAAATAAGCTATATCTCCAGATCTTAAGTCATGTGTTCTTATGACTGAAATAGAGATCTTAACATCAGAAAGTCTTAGAATTTTACTGTTATTTCCTTTCTGTTTTGCCTCACTTGGCATTTCTAATTTACATAAACACAACAGTGTCACGTGTAGAAGACTAAGTGAGACAGTTCCTGTAAAACATACCTGGAATATGACAAGCACACTGACCATGCTAAACTTAGAATTAGTGAAAGAAAAGAGGAGATTTCAATAGTCCAAATCCAGAATTATCAATCTAACTTAACAAAGGAAAGCAAGGCTGCATTTGTAAGTTATATTGATACTTTTTGGAGATGTTTTGAACACTGGAAAAGCTATTTCCCACCTTAAAAACCTGATAATTAATAATCTTCACACTTCTTTAAATAATTTATTATAGAGTAATTTCTGAGGTGGTGATGCATTTGTAGTCCTTCTTTAATCAGTCTTTGCCACAAAAATAAGAGCAGAGTATCATAAGTAATTAAAACTAAACTGCCTGAAAATATGTTAATAAAAAAGCATGGTGTAAGATCGTCTATAGTTGCAAAAAATATTTTGCAACTTTAAAAAATGTACACAACATACAGAGTTTGAGACAAAGAAATGAGAGAATAGTCTTTCTGGTAAATCTTCACAAAGGCACAGGTGTATCTTCTGTAGACATACAGATTTAGAAATCTCATCTCCTCCTAAACATATAAATTCTTGAAGGGATAACTTTCACCAAATTCTTTTCTGTTTGTGTGTATATGTGCACATATGTGTGTATGTGTGTATGGCTTATATATACACACATGTCACTGTGTGCAATTGTGTGTGCAGATATGTATTTGTCAATGTTGGTGTTATCCTTGATCAATTTCCACTTAAGTTTTCGAGCCAATGTCTCTCAGTGATTCTGGATCTCAATTACTGACATAAGCTTGCCACTTAGCTTTAGGGTTCCTCATATATTTACCTTCCTGGTGTGGGAATTATAGATATCTACCATAATGCATGATTTTTCACATGGGTTTTTGGGTTCCCAGTGCATGTTCCTATGATTATGTTATAAGAATTCTCCCAAGTCATCTCTCCAAACCCTCCAGTTATTCTCTATTTACAATGGCACTGAATTTAAAGTAATATAAATTCAAGAGATGAAAAACATAGCTTTCTTAATTGATGGTGACCCCATCCAAAGCTATCTGAAATCAAATTTATAACTTTACAACAGAAAGCAAAACTCCTCATAAGCCCAAGTTTAATAATAAAAGGAAGAATTGCATTTAAAGTACTATGTAGATTTCTAAAAAACGTATGCAATCTGGAAAATATTCTAAATTAGGAAAGATTGTTTTGCACCTTGCCTGGGCAGCACAGTAGAGCTGGCCCTGGATGTGGGGGTTATGGGTAAGCCTTGGGAGGGTAAGAGTGCAGGTGAGCCAGGCCTGCCTTTTGTCTACTTCGGAATGTACGTTAAGCCATATAACCCTCATAACTGTGGACTAATTACCTCTGTTGTACTGCATTGTATTTGTTATTATAAGAGAAAGAGCCATTTGTTGGACTGAAAGGGGAAACTGTAGGGGGAAATAAGATATAGCTTAAACTTAAAAGAAAAAAAAAAGAGAAGAGGATGGGAGGTTGAGGGTGGGAGGGTGGGACTGGAGGGGGAATAGGGAGGGGACTGCGATTGAGATGTAACTTGAAGAAATAAAAAATAAAGGAAAAAAATTTAAAAAAAAAGAAAGGAGGGAAAGATCTCCTGCCATAGCCACAAGTAACAGGCAGTAGAGTTGGCCCTGATGGGGTCATGAGAGCTGGAGAGATGGCTCTGCTCCTTACCTGCTGTAGCACTCAGGAGAGCAGACCTTGCATCTTGCTTTGGCAGCACAGTAAAGCTGTCTCTGGATGTGGGGGTTACAGGGAAAGAACCAGGACTTTGAATTGGACCCCCTCAACATCTACCCCATGGATTAACTGCTGGAGTGCATGAAGAAGCCAATGCTACAGATCCAAACTTGCAGGATCTCCATGACACAGGCAACAACAGGACATCTGAGCAGAGCCCAGTGAGGTTCCAGTATTGACAAAGTGGAGGAAGCCAGATGCCTCTTACCAGACCTTGAAGTCCTTTAGTGAACATTTGCAAGCAGAAAAGTATGGACAAGGGGGAATATTGTGAGGTGTGCTGTGATGCACTACAGCTTCCATGATGAGATTATTTTTTTTCTGTTGGGAGAAGTTTGAAGGGTGGAGGGTGTGTCTGAGGGAAGGTGGAAGATGAGTGGGAACAGGGTTCATGTTGTGAAGTTCACAAAATAGAAAACAATAAAAATATTTTTAAAAAGTTAAAAAAAGAAGGAAAAAAGAATCTGTAGGTGTAGAAAAAATAGCTAATTAAACTATTTACAAGTATTTATATTATCTTTAATTGATTCGCGGTGTTAATACTTAACCCACCATTGTAAATGAATACACACAGACACCACATGGATCTTAACAAGCCTAGTCCTGGGTTGTGCAATCCTAGCCCATCTAAGCTAGCTCATAACTCTATTACCCAAATATGACCCTACATATATACATACATCCCTTTGGACTATTATTCTCAATGGTAAGCCCATGTTCCAGGCCACGTGGGAGGTTCTTCTTTAATGATGTCTTCTTTGTTTACACCTGGCTTCTTCTCTGGCAACCTTCCTCTTCCCAAGGTGCTCTGTCTCTCTCAGAAAAGTGGCACCTTTGTCCTGCCTACCTCTTTGCCCAATCTCCAGGCCTCAACATTTATTTAACCAATCAGAGTCAATTAAGTAACAGACAGCAAACAGGACCAATTAACATTTAGAATCCTTACCATCACCCCATCATGTAGGGGTCGCAGAGATGGCTGAACAGCTAAAAGCATATATGCTCATAATGAGGACCTGAGTTCTGGAGTTCAGTTCCTTCACCCACATCAGGCAGCTTAGAAATACTTGTAACTCCAGCTCTTCATCTGACACCTCTGGCCTCCACATGAACACACACACACACACACACACACACACACACACACACACACCATTTAAAATTAAAATGAGGGATTGAAGAGATAGCTCAGTGATGAAAAGTCCTTAGAGCTCAGCTTTGATTCCCAGTACCCACACAAAGGCTCACTTTCCTATCTCCAGTTCCAGGATATCTGATGTCCTCTTCTGGCCTCTGTAGACATTATACCCACGTGGTGTGCATAGGAACATGCAAGCACATTGAAAGTATTTAGCAAGTAAAAAAGAAATCATAGATATGTGTCAATAGTAATAATTTAGTAAATAAATAATAAACGAAAGAAAGAATGAATGAATGAATAAATAAATAAATAAATACTTATATATTGAAATGTACTCACCAGAGACCATTTTTAGTCTGAATACAAGTAATTCCTTTAAGGAGAGTTGAGATAAAATGAAAAATGACCTCATCTCTACTTTTAAAAGAAACAAAAGTTTATTTATTCTCACAAGTAGACTATTAACAAGTGTGAAAAGGAGATATTTAAAAAATTAGTATCTGCTCATGGAAGGAGGAATTAGTTCCAGATTTCATGTTGGTTGGGATATTAGGTGTCTATGTAAGGAGTTAAACATCTAATTTGTCCCTGAAGGCACAGACACCATACAGACTCCTTTGTCAACACATGTTCATTCATCTTTGCTCTGGATATGGTTGTGCACATCTGTGTGTTTAAAGATAGGGATCACACACTTCACCATCCTAACGTGACATTATACTTAACTGGTGTTTTATTTAAACCAAAATTAAAATATACAGCTAAACTGTAAAATTCCAGAGGACATTGAATCAATGTGAAATACAAAACCCATTGAGATAAGAGAGTGGATAGTATGTTTGTTAAAAGTGGAGACTTGGGAGTCAGAATACCTGAGTTTGTAAGAAGAATTTATCAATTGAAAGAAAGCTGAATTTTCTCATCTAAGATAGAGTGAAGATATCTGATGGTAGAATAGCTATGGTGATTAGACAACATAACGCCTGATATATTGGGTTCACACTGCTAAAGCTATTATTTTGAACAGTAAAGGATTACTGAGCACTGGGGTTTGGTAGAGCCACATGAGGAAGCAAGTTGGAGTTAAGCTTAACATGTTCTCTAGTGGTTGACTGCAGATAAGGGAAGAGCTTTGTTACACACAAAGACACTCAGAGCTGCCCATCAGTAAAGCTTCACAGTTAGTTGTAAGATAGTCACTCCCTCTAATCTTTGAAACACCATTGCTCTTTTCCTGCACTGGCTTTGTAACCAACTTTCTTTTAAAAAATTGAGCTCTAAGAATTTCAGAATCTTCTCTAGCCACACCTCTCTAGATATACCTGATCTCAGAAGCTAAACAGAGTTGTGCATAAATAAACGTTGGTCTCACAGATTTTAGAACCTCAGGATAATCACAAAGGAAATGAACTAGTCTTGGCATATATAAGAGAAATATAGTCTCAACATTAGAATAAGAAGGAGACTCTGGTGCATATATCTCATTCACGTACTAACAGGACAAGAGCTGACATTTTTAACAAAATACTTTAAAGTTGTTTATAAGTTTATTTGATTTATTTTATGTGCAAAAGTGTTTTGTCTGCATATCTATGTATGCACTATATGAATACTTTGGTGTCACAGATGCCAGGAGAGGGTAGCAGATACTTAAAATTTCTCACATGCATGCTGGGGCCTGAACCTGCGCCCTCTGCAAATCAGCAAGTGCTCTTTAACTTTGAGCCATCTTTCTTGCTCCTAAAATGCATATATATATATATATATATATGATATAATATGAATCTTTTCTTAATTTTTTTCTAGTATTGTGATAAAATATCATGACAAAGAGCAACTTGGGGAAGAAAGGGTTTATTTGGCTGGGGATACAGGTTACACTCTGTAATCAGTAGAAACGAAGGAAGGGACTCATGGCAAAAACTGAAGAAGAGATCCTAAAAGAATGTTGTTTGCTGACTTGCTTCTACTGGCTTGCTCAGTTCCCCCTTTTACACACCACAACACCCTCCTTCTAGGGTAGGTAATATCTACAGTGTGCTAGACCCTTCCACACCATTCAAGAACATTCATTCCTGTCATTATTCCAGAATGTAAACCACAGGCTTGTCTGCTGGCCAATATGCTGGAGGTAATATTTTCAGTTGAGATGATCTTTTCTCAGATTATTCTACTTTCTGTCATTTATAAAAACTAGCAACCCATATCTAGACCTGAATGTCTCCAAAGACAAAGTTAAAATTATCTATCTCCCTGAGTGTCTAAAGAATATTTGATAACTGCCCCAGAGGCATTGCAGATGGGACTGCTATGTCACATGTGCATCATTAGGTGGCAGAGAGGAGAGAGGCTATATCTACATTTAGTGTTCTGACCTATGAACATCTGAATGAATAGTAGCCTAACATCCTCACAAGAAGAAAAAAGAATCAAGGTGGATACCAACTCCACTTTGGCGCCATGGGGTAACCTGAGATGACTACAAGACCAGCACCAGGAGATCTGACCCAGATGGGGTCACAAGAGCAGGAGAGCTGTCCCTGCCCTTCACACGCTGCAGCACTCAGGAGAGTGGGCTCTGCACCCTGCCAGGTTAGCATACTACATCTGGTCCTGGATATGGGGGTTGTGGATGAGCCAACCCTTTGGTCTGCTATGTAGTAGTGTAGGCTAGGGAGAGATGCCCTCCCTCCCTTTTACCCTCAACACTATTTGCCAACTGGAGATCTGGCCCAGATTGGGTCACAAGAGCAGGAGAGCTGTCCCTGCTCCTTTCATGCTGCAGCACTTGGAAGAGCAGGCCTGGCACCTTTCCATAGTAGAACTAGCTATGCAAGTGGTTGTTGCAGGTCCAGAACCAGGGCTTTGAGTTGGCCCACCCCAACATCTACCCCATGGATGAACTGCTGGAGTGCAAGAAGAGGTCAGTTCCACAATCCAGGACTTCAGTATCTCCAAGACACAGGAACAATTACAGCATATACCAGAGGAGTTCCAGTACTGATGTGGTAGTGGAAATCAGGGGCCTCGTACCAGACCAAGGAGTCATTACAATCAACATTTGCAAGCAGAATGTATGGACAAAGGGGAATATTGTGGGACATACTGGGATACACTGCAGCTTCCACAGTGAGCTGTTATTTTTTTAGGCTGGGACAGATTATGAGGGTGGAGGGTGAGTCATGGTTGAGGTGGGAAATGGGAGGGAATAGGGTGCATGATGTAAAATTCACAAAATAAATTTTTTCAATAAAAAATGAAAAAAAGGATATTTGATAAAACAAAAGTCATGACATCTCCCTACTAATCTGATAGAATAAATGTTTTAATGAGTTCTCCTAAGAAAAGGTATTGAATAAATATGATAGAATCTCACTGATATCAATAAGCTGTGAGGCCCTGAAAGGATGAGTTGGGAGCAATTCTCCTATACTTCAGTGACCATACATTTTCTATAATCCTAATAAAACACTAGAATGGTTGAATATTAAATTAATGCTAATTAGAAAAGGTGATAGTAAAGATGAATTTAGGAAACCAGCTTCTGCACATTCTTTTTTTGTAGCTCTTCTTTCTGTATGCTCTACTTTCAAGCACCTTGTGATGAGTGCAGGCTAGCCTTCTCCCAGAGGAATCTATTTCCTCATATATCATATTCATTTAAGTTAAGATTTATGGTTCAAAGTACTTTTTTAGCTTTCTAAAATGCTTCAAAAGTTTTAATCCATATTTGACTTGTATAATTTAGCAATCCAATATGTTCCCTATGCTGAAACAGCTCATGCCATTATGCATGCAGACATTTTTGCTTTATAAATAGTGTCATGTGAGAAAGAAGCAGGGCGTGGTTACAGATATTCAGTCAGCTATTTGATTAGACTCAAATAATGAATGGAAGAGAGCCAAGTTAGTTACCATTTCAGGGTGGACTTTTTTTTTTCTGAAAGACTATGGAAAAAATAGTCTTTCTGACTTTTCTGGTCTTTTTCAGCACTATTTAACTCTGTCAGTATAGTATTAAAGTATCCAATGACAGCTGAAAGTGGAGAAGCATGACGCATTGCAATAAAACTTCTATAAAAGCTGGCAACCTGACATACTTGGCCTTAGGTCTGCTGTAAATCATGTAAGTTATGCATGAGGAAGTTAATGCAAAGGACAAATAACATTTTAAATCATGATTAACGGAAGTTTCATGGGAACACATAGCTTTGTATGCTTGCTGAATTTATTAATCTCTTTGAATTCACACTCTAACAAGATCAACTAGAATAATATATTTGTAATGAAAATCAACACTTTCACTGTTTTAAACTCCTTCTACCGATACTCAATTACTTCTTCGTGGAATTAAAGTGCCTAAATTCCTCAAGTCTCTGCTCACCTGCTTCTATTCTACATCCTAATTCTTTTCTAATATACCACTTTGAAGGTTCCATCTCTTGGACCACCATAACATAAGAAGCTTCAGGCCAACAGTCTGATTTATTCCCATTATCTTCTATGTCCAGCCTAATGTTTCAGATACAGTGGACTCTGAACAGCTAGATATGAGGAAAAATGAAATAAATTGGTATCTAAGATCCAGAAAAATGCCTTTAAGGCTTTAGACTGATTTAACCGAATGCCTTATTGATTGCCCTCATCTATGCTTCCTAAACCTAGTAACTGTATGTGGCTGTGAAAATATGAACAGGAAAGAATCCATGCTTCCAGTGATGTTTATTAAGGCTCACTTTCATCAGCCTGTCACAGCAGTAACACATCCTTTTACTAATATTTAGCATCTCAGAGACCCTTCCCAATCTCAGTGACTGTACAAAAATATTTCTCACAGTAGCTTTACTTACAGAAATAGCTGCTTAGTTACGCAGCATGGCTTTCATCACTAGGTGGCCATTCTCTCTGCTTCCCAGTTGAGAAAAGATTTGGATTGCCCAGATGGACAGTTTTGGAGAAGTCAGTAAACACAGGGCTGTAGCTTGTGCTATGGAGAGCATTATGCAAACTCAAAGATATACATCTTGATACCTGTACCAGAGAAGCCACAGTGAATGTAAATGTAGATTGGGTCATGTGTGAAATCACCATCAATGGAGGGTTTTGTTCACCATGGCATACTTGCCCTGCTATGTTGATTTGTTGTCACTATAGTGCCACACTGGGAGCACCCTTCTTGGCATGTCACAGATGTGAAAGGGGCATTCTTCAATGTTGATAACCCACATTGGGCCTACTAAGATAGACAGCATTCCTTTTCTTGAAGTTATCCTCCAAAATCCTATTTGAAGGTTATTCCTTCTGCTTTTGGATGATATGACTTCTAACTCTAATTTAATTGTTAAATTGACTCCAGTTATTCTCTATCTCTTTTTTTAAGTATATGAGTGCTCTATCTGCATGTTCTGCCTTCCAGAAGAGGGTGACAGATCACATTATAGATGGTTGTGAGCCACCATGTGGTTGCTGGGAATTGAACTCAGGACCTCTGGAAGAACAGTCAGTGCTCTTAACCACTAACCCATCTCTCCAGCCTGAACTCCAGTTATTAATTTAATTAATTAAACATATTTCCCAGCTAATTGCTCCCTGAAACATCAGTTTGATATAGAGAATTTCAAAGGTTAAACTCTTTCTTGACCATTTAAGTTCACAATTGTAGTCATGTGAATTCATATCGGGAAGGACAGGTCAGCAACAAAACAGGTAAAGCTTAGCTACAGGCATAGGGGAGAACTTCCAGAGAATGTAGCTGAAACAAATGGTTAGAGTTCAGGGCTTCCATTCTCATCTTAAAAGAGGGGGCAGGTACTGATAAGATAATGCTTAGGAAGGCATGGTGAGGCAAAGTAATAAAGGTAAGGCTTGGTTATAAGTTGTTTGGCAAAGCCCTATAATAACCTCCTTCTTATACTTTCTTCTGGCTGACAAGGGTCCAGCTGGTGGAGGCTGCTTCTTTTGGCAGTAAACTTTGCCAGTTCAATCCCCTTTTTGAAAAAGTCTGATTTTATGCAAATGACAGCAATGCTGATAATGCCTCCTCCCGACTTTGTGAAATATTGTTAGTGCCAAATGATTCTTATACCACGGAGCCACTGGACTGCTTTCTGGAAGGGTCCATCATAAAGAAGAAAATGGAGAAAAAGAAGGAGAAGTTCTGAGAAATAAGCTGCAGATTCTGTTCCACGTAGTAGTTTAGACCATGTTCTAGGACTAAGACTAAAGTGACCACGCATCTACTTTATTTTCCGTTTTAGCAGTGTCATCACATTGAGGTCTAAAGCAGAAACACTAATTAAATGTGTCCTCCTGGAAGATTATGAACTTCATACTAACTTTTTAGCTCTAAATGAATCAATTAATTTCTTAGTACTGCATGTGCCTTTGAACACACACATACACATTTAAAATATAAAAATTTAAATTATTAATTATATTTAAAACATAAAAGTAAAAAGATATCATATATATGTACATATATTTTTTAAAGATTTATTTATTTATTTATTTATTTATTTATTTATTTATTTATTTATTTATTACTTATTTATTAGCATATGAGAGCTCTGTCTGCATGCAGCAGATTCCAGTATAGATGGTTGTGAGTCACCATGTGGTTGCTGGGAATTGAACTCAAGACCTCTAAAAGATCAGACAGTGTGGTCTTAACCACTAAGCCATCTCTCCAGCCCCAGAAATGCATATATTTTTAAACAGGTAAATGTATTACCAGTTTAGAAGAGCTGGCCTCTTCTAAAGGAAGCGTTTTCTGTGATGATGAGGTGGTATTCTTAACATCATCAGAACCTCTAAACAATGGTGTAAAAGGTCCTACAGTAAACCCAGAATCTGATCCATCTCTTTACAGGATAAAAAACAAACAAACAAACAAAATGTCCAAGCAAAACAGGTAAATGTTTTGCTTAACATTACCTGGCTGGATGGTTCCTTAAGTGGCAGTGAGGCTTGGGCTCACTCCCATTGAAATATTTTAAAAGAAGTGTATCTAATGAATTATAGGTTAATTAATAGAATACATTCATCAGGCTAATGCAGCAAAGCCCAGGATACTGCGAAAACATTAAATGACTTAGAGCTAATTAAGTACAGGAAGAAATTAGAAAATGAAACTTAAGACAGAATACTAATAATACAAGGAGATATGTCATCTCTGTGTTCTCAACACTCTCTGGGCTGTGCTATAGCTCACATCTATGTCATACTTTATTGTTTCACTGATTGCAAAGGACCCTGCCCCGACAATCCACATTTTATAGCCCCCCAAACCAGGATTTTAAAATGTTACTTTATTTAAACTTAGGGTTTTTACAGGGGTCAAGTTAGAGAGAGCTTGTGGGCATGTGCCTTAATTGTGTATGACTGATATTATAATGTTGCCTTTCTTTAGTCAGTTATGCTAAAATCTGTTTCTAACCTCATTCTTTTGAACTGGGTTTCCTATCAGTCGATAGCATCATTCTTTAAGCATCAAATGACACTTCTGTAACAGCTTTTCTCATTTAAGGCTGCAGAATGTAAAGGAGATAAGATTCTATTCGAATATTTCTCTACTATGATAACCAACTGCTTAAAATCCCACTTCCACCCTATTGAATCCTATATTGTCTCTAATTGGCCCATTTCAACTTGATGAATCTTTTCTATTAAACTCTTTCTATAACAAAGGAAAAAAATAATGAAATAAAAAAAAACAAAACAATGAAAGGCCTTAAAATTGATCACATAGCCAGCCTAGCTTATCCAAACAGTGTTAAATCCCCAATTAAACTAGGATTTAAAGCAACAAATGAAATTTTAGAAAGAAAATGTTGACATGCTTGATTACAAACATTATGTTCACCAATAAATTATTTATAGCATTGAATATTTTTGAAGATTCCCAAAGAGCTCATTGTGGAACTCCTGAAATAAATTCACATTTCCTGTGTTAGTGTTTTGAAAATGAGTATCTACAGACACTGATTAATAACATTAATAAATGAAAAAAATTGCTTGATTATGTACATAGTTATGTTATTTGTTAAGAGCTAATTTCACTGTGTGACAGGCATTGTGGTGAATTCTTTACCCATCATTTAGCACTCTGGCAGTAACAAAAGATGGTTCAATCAAAAGGGTTTGCCCAAAGAGAATGTCATGAAGGGATGTTTATACAGATGCATGGCAGGAAAAGTGTGTGATATATCCAATGTGTACCCAGAGACAGAAGCTGTTAACCAGCCTGAAGATGAAGGAGGAATTGCTAGGTCTTGAGCACTGTGGTAGAAGAGATGATGTCAAACATGGATGCAGCTAGAAGAGAACAGCCACTCTCAGAAAAGTGGTATAATAAGGGGACCTTCCTGCAGAGCTTTTCATGTGCTGCTGCTGTTCAGTTCTCAACCCAGTAATCTTTGAGATCATTCAGGTCTTCTGTAGTGCTTCAGCTTCAGAGAAGTGTAAGGTGGCAGCTGTGAGCACTCTTGATAGGGAAGGATCAGAATGAGGCCAGTATCCCAAATCTACAGGTTCCTTGGGCATTGATGCCAAATATTCTGGAAAAAAAAATTATACATGTACTGAACAAGTAAAGACTTTGTTTTCTTATCAGTATTCCCTAAAAGAATACAGCATGATGACTACTTAGAGAGCAGGTACGTTTACTAAATATCAGCAATTTAGAGACATCTTAAACTGTACTGGAGAATAGGTAGAAGCTGTATGTATACTGACACCTCAACAAAGAGACTTGAGTAGATTCTACAACACAGAAGAGTCCTGGAAGTAATTCTTCCAGGACACTGAGAGATTACAGTATGGTACTCATATCATCCAACCGAATCACTTCAAACCTCAAACACAATTTACCCACCTAGAAAAAATAAATTGGAAAGATTTGAAAGAATATACAATTTTTTGTCACAAGTAGAAAACAAAATAAATAATCTTTTCTGGCAATAAAAGGAAAAAATCTAAATACTATTTATTTCAAACAAATGACAAAACAAAACAAAAAATCCCAACCAACCAACCAAACAAACAAACCAAAAAAGGCTCTGTATCCGATACCCAAAGACACTGTAGATAATTTTCATCTTGAAACATCCACATGTGGGTCTGAGCATCCAAGAACCCCACATAGTGCAAGAAAAGAGCTTTAGGAGGTTAGATATCCAGAGCTGTGGAAGTGGACATGAGAGTGAATAATCATTGAAATTTAAGATCGTAGGATAAGGAATGAGGGAGGCAGAAGTTAAATTTTGTGATTTCCTTTTACAGAGCACTGTAGTAACACATTCCAGCCCCAAGCATATTAGTGAAGCTCATATGACTTGATAGAAAGATATTCTTTGGAAAATATGATTCTATTTCTCACTTATGTTGCTATGCTGGCTCTTCATACAGTTTACAGATGAAATAACAAGCTCAAATTATTTAATTCATTTGTCCAAAATTACAAAATTAATGAGTGATAAAGTTGTAATTTAAAAGCAAGCCTGAGGATTCTGTCTGATGAGCCAAAAGCAGCTTGTTGTCTGAGAGGTGTGGGAATAGTTTGCTAGATGTGATGACAGGAAATTAATGTATCTTCACTAGATACTCTTCCTCTCTCATTTCTCTGATCAAATCTGAAATGAATTATATCATAGCCACACACGTATTGCAAGATTTTACTTTATTCTTTATTTTGTTTGATTTGCTGTACTAGAGCTCATGTGTCCCAACTACAAATGCTACCAAACCTAAGTGGTTTTCTTCATCATCTTAAATTTTCTAGCACATTACCTGTTAATTAAGCCTGCTTACTAGTTCCCTATGTAATCATTTTCCAGCATATCTGACATTGTCCCCTTGAGATGAACTAACTGTCTTTTTACTCAACTAACAGTAGGTTGACATTTAGTAGTCTGAGTTTAAAGGTTTCCTGGAATATTATTGGACTGTTTACTTTGGATAGATTCCCTAAGCTTTTGAAATTGGATTTCTTCGAGGACAGATCTATCTACGTAAGCAGAGGAATTAACTCATATCATCGCACTTCAATCTCTTCTCAGAGAACTTGATGTGTTGCAGTCTTGAAACCCCCTGGGATATTTCTCTGGCCAGTGTGTTCCTGACTATACCATATGAAAATCATGACTACTGTGATTCATCCATTTGCTATGCTTTATCTTTTCATTCCATACAGATACCTGCATGTTGTCTGTGTATCAGTATTAAATTGTAAGATAGTAACCAAGACCCCGTCACCCAACCACAGAAATCAAAGAGATAGTAATATGCATCATTTCTCCCACCACAATATGAAGTGTTTGTATATATTAGGGGCTACAATGGACTTCATCACATGATTTACTGACTCTGAAAAGCAGTAAAGTAATTATTTGATATTTCAGTGGACACCTACCCAGGTACAGTTAAATACTGACTTTAAAAGTCAGGAATCTTTGATGCTTCAATTATTTCAGCAATAATAATTAATAATAATAATAACATATTTTAATTTCAATTTCCATCTCGGTTAAACTAAAGAAAGAAATTAGGAGCAACTAAGTGCAGGGGTTGCAGAAGGGTGTTTTCTTCTCTGCATATGAACATTATTATTGTGGGGAGTGGTGGCGCATGCCTTTAATCTCAGCACTCAGCGTGTAAAGGCAGGTGGATCTCTGTGAGTTCAAGGTAAACCTGCTCTACAAAGTGAGTACTGGACATCCAGGGCTTGGTACACAGAGAAATCCAGTATGGAAAAACACCCAGAACATTATTATTATTGTTGTTGTTGTTGTTAATTACTATTATTTATTCTTCATATGACTCAATGTTTCCATGCCAGTGGCTATCACACCTTATCTGATTTTATTGACACCATTAAAATGTAGAGCACTAACTCAAGCTGCTTCAGTTGCAAATCCCTAGAAAAAATAGGACATTTTTGTCCAAGAAGATCTACAAATTTATGCTTGCTCCAGACTCTCTTGCTACATGAACTATGTCATCTAGCAAGTCCGTGGCTTCTGGGAACAGCTTGATGAAGATTGTGGTAGCATTTCTTCCAGAAGAATGGTACACCCAGTCAAGGGCAAAACCTTTCTGTTTCTGCATTCTGCAGAACAGACATTTTTCTTAAGCATCATTCTGTGATCTATCTTCTTTGTTGTCTTACTGTGAACCAACTTATAATTAACACCAATGCTAAGTTTCTAAACACTTAAACTAAGATAGTTAATAGCCTACTTTTAACTGCAGCAGATATTCTCCACTACCACCTCAGAGATTTATCTAAGGAACTCTGAAGGTAAAGATGTGTAACTCTCAACTTGTGTCTACATTCATCAATCTGAACCATACTATTATTTAGATGCCAGAATTTCTGGACTGACCCTAGCAAGAGAGTTAGTTATAACATTTCAACTGGGTTTTATAACACAGTGGAGATTTTAGAGATGAAAGGAAAAGAGGATGCTTTTTTTTTTCTACCAGAAGAAAGAATAATTGGAGATACGTCTGTGTGTGCACTGCAAGATATCATTAGAGAATCTCTTCCCAATTCTTCAGCTAAAGACATTTTAATTTTTTCTCAGGCCAGATCATCATAGTGAAAATACCCTGATAAGTTTACAAACATTTTCTGGCAAAGATAGGGGGCAGATAGGCATCAGAATAGAGAGAAATTGTGTTTAGGAAATGGGGGAAAATCAAGCTCTTTTTTTAAATTTTTTTTCTTTATTTTTTATTTCTTCAAGTTACATCTCAATCACAGTCCCCTCCCTATTCCGCCCTCCAGCCCCTCTCTCCCACCCTCAACCCCCCATCCGTTTCCCTTTGTTTTTTTTTGTTTAAGTTTAAGATATATCTTATTTTCCCCTACAGTTTCCCCTTTCAGTCCAACAAATGGCTCTTTCTTTTATAATAGTAAATACAATACAAAACAACAGAGGTAATTAGGCCACAGTTATGAGGGTTATATGGCTTAGCGCACAAAAATCAAACTCTTAACAAGCAAGCTACTAGCTTTAAACCCAACAACCCATAATACAATTTATATAATAACCTGCCATGTCTAGTTACTAGTTGGGTCTTTAGGATGCTGACAATGTAAAGTCACTGAAGGGAAAATGTCATATGACAAGCTTCCCTTGGTTTTGAGGGCTTCAGATTAATAATAATTCCCTCCGTAGTGCTTTTAAAGTATTTACTTCAGTGGTTGTCAAATCAGCTGGCCATGATCCTTGTAACAAGTGAGCAAGTTCATTGGATGGCAACACTAACAATCAACTTTTTCCATGATGAAGGGCTGATCTCTCCCAGTTGGCCTTTCTCCTTATTGAATCCATCTATTTGTCTACCGGCGCACTTAGGCAGACAATGTATATATCCTTTTACCATCACTAACTGTGTGTCAGTCTACATTTGTATCCAAAAGCATGAATTTCCACGAAGGCTGAGAAGTCCAATACTCTGATTTGATGCAGAGTTATGGATTTATCTTTTGAGTTATCTAAAGATCATGGCTTTGATTGTTATCAGATGCCACAAAGAGTTATTACTGTGTGGCTGGTAGGAAGCTGAAGACTTATCTGGATAAAATTCATAGCAAAAGTGTAGCAGATCAGACCAACAAAGTGATAAAAAGTGGAAGACAGTAGTTGGGGATTGGCTTTGCTACTAATTAGCAAAGCAAGTATATTTCATCAGACTATGAGCTACCTGTAATCAGCAAATAATTTATTAAATATTGGGGTCATTATTTTAAACCATAGCATTATTTGATAACTGTTTATGAGAAAATAGCTAGATGGATAGAAGAATAGATGGATGGATGGATGGATGGATGGATGGATGGATGGATGGATGCGTGGGTGGACAGATGGATGGAAGGGCAAATGGATGGACAGATGGATGGATGGGTGGATGGACAGACTGATGGATGGATGATGATGGAAGAAACTGATGAATAATTTAATGCAGGAACATATCTGCTAAACTACTTTCTTGTGGATCTTTCCTAAATAATAGAACATGCTATGATTGTACTAATCCATTACTTTTAAATAAAATACAATACAGTCATTGTTATACTCTCTGCATCTTGTGCCCTCTGCTATCCTTTCCCAAAGGTATAATCACATGGGGCTTTTTTCTGCTCTTTGTGTTAATTTTTTCATTAATTAATTTATTTGTTTATTTTGCATTCAAATCAGAAACCCCTCCCTCTTCTCCTCACAGCCCCACCTTCATACCCAAGTTCCCCCATTCCCCCACTTCCACACTCCCTCCCACCCCAACCAACTCTGGAACATCAGATCTCTTCAGGACCAATTTACTCATCTTCCACTGAGACAAGATAAGACAGCTCTGCTAGGAAAAGGGCATTCTGAGAGAGACAACAGAGTCCAAGTCAGAGATAGTTCCTACTCCAATTGTTAGGGGATCCACTTGAAGACCAAAAAGTCCATCAGCTTCATACATATAGTGGGCCGAGGACATGCATGTTCTTTGGTTGGTGGTTTAGTCTCTATGAGACCCCTTATGTCCAAGTTAATTGGCCATGTAGGTCTTCTTGTGGTGTCCTTGACCCCTGCAGCTCTCTTAAACTTTCCCCTCACTCTTCCACAAGACTCCCTAAGTTTCGCCTAATGTTTGGCTGTGGGTCTCTGTATCTGTTTCCATTATCTGCTGGACAAAGCTTTTCAGATGGCAGTTATGTTAGGTTCCTATCCAGTTTCCTCTCTCCATCCACTTCTGGTGTCTATTTTATTTCCCCTCCTTGGATTCAAGCATCATCCCTTTAATCCTGCTTGTTAGTTAGTTTATTTAGGTCTGTGGATTGTAGCATAATTATCCTGTAGTTAATGGCTAATATCTGTTTATGGGTAGGTACAGACCACGTGTGTCTATCTGGGTCCGCGTTGTCTGACTCAGGATGATCTTTTCTGGTTCCATCTGTTTGCCTGCAAATTTAATGTTAGAGCCATTACACTGGGGATCAGGCATCTGGTGGATTTTTCCTCTTTATCATGATAGAACGTGTTTCTTTCTTAACATTCACATAGGAAACAGAAAAAGATGTCACTTTTCTCTGAGAACACTAGCATCTTCATTCATGCAAAAGCAATAAGAAATGAATTTCAGTGCTTAGAAATTATTCACTTCGGCAAGTTTTGTTACAGCATGGGTGGGAGTAAGCAAAGCATGGTTATTGGCTTCCTTTAGAGCCCCTACTACTTCCTCTAGAGCTTCTTCTTCTATGTCCTGTGGCTGTGGCTATACGGTAGACCTCTCTACTTACCTACAATAGTGTTACATTTCTAGAGGGTTTTGTTTGTTTGTTTTGTTTTGACAGTCTTACCATTCTTCAAGCCTGAGGTGTAAGGTAACTCGCAAGAGGAAGTGATAAAATAGGGAAAAGAACAGTTCTACCAGACTTAAAACCCAACCAATGCTGGATCCTTCCATCTCAGAATGATCTAAAGCTCTTTCTTTTTTATTTTAATTTCAAGTCTTATTCTACAATAGTTTTTCTTTTTGTAAATAGCCTTTCATGGAAAACCTGGAATCCTGTAAATTAGAAGTTGAAGGGAAAATGGAAAGGGGCTAAAAATACAGACTTTTTAGTATATTAAAATTATGGCTTTGATACACCATTATATTTTATTGTTGGGTTCATAAGCTTTGCAAAAATATGAAAGATAGTTTTGTGGCAGATGAGGGAATATTTCAATTGTTTCAACCAACATGCAATTATATACTAATTCTAAAATAAAATATCCCAGGAATTTTCATGAAAGTGACATATGGGTATGTGTTTCATCCAGTAAAAGGTGGATATCTATTCCTGTCTATAAAACAAGGTCATTAGAATAAATTATCTTTTACTATCTTCTACGCACACTGGAAGCTGTAGCAGAAAGCAACATAGAAGTATGAGATACTGCCTCAAGTTATCTAGTAAAACCGGTCATCACTGGGTCCAAGTACTCCAGCAGTGACAGGGAGTTGGGGGATGATTGCCAAGGGCTGTCGTGAGAGGGAAGATCATGTATAACCCGTAAATCAGTGATAATATCAGTGCTTCTATTCTTATGAATTTTGTAAATGTAATTCACATTCTTGATGACATTTTAGAAC
Source organism: Lophiomys imhausi (assembly GCA_907164525.1). Lineage (NCBI taxonomy): Eukaryota > Metazoa > Chordata > Mammalia > Rodentia > Muridae > Lophiomys > Lophiomys imhausi. The sequence goes on along the minus strand of CAJQZJ010001896.1, from coordinate 3,410,486 downwards.
TGAAGGAAATTTGTTTGGAACACTTTCCACCTGAGCATGATTGTACATCCTTTATTGCTGACTTTTCTACCAGCCCCACACTCACCTAAGCTGATTAACTATTAATCACAATTTTTAGTTAGGGACTAACCAGTGAGTTTAAAGTCCTATCTGCCACCTGTTCATAACTTCATGTTAGACATGGGTATTAATCGATTTGTCAAGCTAAGTGTACAAATAAAGGAGATACAGAAAAGCAACAGGTGTAAGGGGTCACTTGCTGTGATGTGCATTTACAGAAAGATGTCATGGATCAAACAGGAGTTGTGAGGATCAGCGGGACATGGCTTTCAAAGGGCAAACTCTGAAAAAACTCATACAAGGTTGCCTGTCAAAGGAAGCTGTGCCATTTTAAATAGATATTTAGGAATTTTAAAGTGGCATAGTTAACTTTACGGTCATGGACAAATGATAGATTTTTTTTTTCTTTTTTGTGGTAGAAGTTTCATGTTTCTCCTATACATGTCTTAAGCAAAAATTATATAAGCTACTGAAATACTTGAATAAATGAAATGACAATTTATAATTCTAATTATTATTTTATTCATTCAAAAATGAATAAAAGTGAGTAGCTCATGAGCTTTTAGTTTTATTAGTCTTTTGAGAAATACTACTTAACCACCTTCAGCAACCCCTTCCAGATCCACCATTCTCTTCCCTATCCATCCAACAATGGGTTCCCTTTCTTTTCTGAATCTATCAAGTCCATTTTGTGCTGTTTATATACTCTTGGGTTTGTTGCTGTTCCCTGGAGCCTGACAACCCTATCAGGGCCACACAGCCTTAAATAAATTTATGTTCTTTTTGTCAGCAGCTATCTATGTCAATAATTTCTGGGGCATTTCCATTAAAAACAACATTCCACCTTAATTGTCGTAGGTCTATGAATATTTCTAGACATTATTTGAGCAGTGAAATTAATTCCTGGCTAATCCCTTAATAGATTATAAAATAGTAAAGTAAATTCACAGCACATTTGATTTTTAGCATCTCTTAGTACCCCCAGTTATAGAATCAAATTGGAATCTGAAGAGATGATATAATAAGAGATGTATTTGTATACATACTATATATATATATGTATATATATATATATATATACACACATACACATATATATGCCAATATTTTAACTTCATTGCTGTTGCTTTTTTTATATATATATTTGCCTGTTTACCGCTATTTATTTTGATAATTTGTACTTTTTTTTTCTACTTTCTCTTGGTGGAAGATTTGAATATTAATTTTAACCCTTTATTCTTCTTTTGAATTATTGATATTTAAACTTTACTGTAATAAACTTATTCATAAAATAATGATAAATGTCATTAAATTGTCTCTCAAATTTTGTATATTGCATTTTATTACTAAAATTTGTTTTTTATTTCCATTTGAATGTCTTTGTTGATATGATAATTTGAGACTTCTTATTTATTTTTACATGCATTGTTATTTTGCCTGCATGCATGTAAGTACAATGTACTTATTCCTGGTGCCTGAGCAGGTCGGAAGAAGGCCTAAAATCACTTGGATATTGTACTAAGTATTGCTGTAAGCTTTTAAGAAAATATTGCTAACTAATCCAGTGTCTCCTGCAAGAACAGGAAGTGCTCTTAGCCATCATGGCATAAATAATTTAGAAATCAAAAATTAAATTTCTAAACATATAGAGGGATTTTCCTAGTATGCTTTTATTATTTAAGATTTTATATGGTCTTCTGAGACTATATTGAATGAGATACCAACTTCTGACATTGGTTGAGAAGAATTTCATGTCCAGCATCTACTTTATCTTCTGAATATTTTCTGTGCTCCTGATAATTAGGTACATTATGGGGCTGTTGGATACAGAATTTTCTCTGTGTCAGTTAGGTCAAGTGAGTTATATATATATATGTGTGTGTGTGTGTGTGTGTGTGTGTGTGTGTGTGTGTATGTACACACACACACACATTCATTCTATACTCTTGATCAATTTGTCTGCTTGTCCACTCAGTTATCAAAAGGGAAGAGAGATGGTAATCTCACTCATATGCACATTTGTTTAGCTTTCTCTTTAAAAAAAATTAAGTCATGCATTTAAAAATCTAGTATTCTAGAGTCACTTATCTTCTGATCAACTTGATATTCTTGCAATACAGTGCTGCTTTTCCAGTTTTGGAATGTGACAGCTCTAAGTATATTTTGTCTGGTTTTCATATAGACATGCCGTTTTTGCTTATATATCGCCTAGTCTACCTTTTTTCTTTGTTTTCCATCCTCTTAGGTGTTCAATGTAAAATTAATGTATTGTAGGAAATATATAATTGGACATTATTTTTATTTACTCACACAATTTCTGTCTGTGTACTGGGACTACTTAATATATTACCATTTAAGATAATTACTGATCTCATTGTTTTATGAGTACCACAACATTATTTCTTTGCCATTGTTCTTTTTCAATATAACATTTTTATTTATCCTGTGAATATTTCACAGATCTGTAAAATGTGTTTTACTCATTTTAATCACTGATTTCTCCCTCTAAATTCTCTATATGTCCCGTCTAAATTCATATAATCAATTTTGTTTCCTTTTTTTCCCTCCCTTATACAGAGCTTCTTTGTGCAGTCCTGACTGTCTTAGGTTGACCTTGAACTCAGAGATCTGCCTGCCTCTGCCCCCTGAGTGCTAGGATTAATGATATATGTCACTACTGTCTAGCTCCTTATTTTTCCCCTAATTTACTCTAAGTATTGATGTACATATATATATATATATATATATATATATATATATATATATAT
>CAJQZJ010001896.1:3364163-3398195 GCA_907164525.1 Lophiomys imhausi | reverse complement strand
CCTTTATTGCTCTCTCTCTCATATGAGTGTATGGAGTCTTCTTTCTCTATTCCTATTTGGTGTCTCTTGTAACCTATTGTACTTATGTTTATATTAACACCTTTTTCCTTTACCCCAAATGAGATCATAATGAAAAAGAACTTCCATAGGAAAGAAATATTTTGTGTATGTGTCTAACACAACTGCTGTATTTGTTTTAGCTTACTTTGTTTGTCTGACATAGTTTATTGTAGATAAATAACTGAAACTTACATAAATTAACTGCATTGCTTCAATACTTCATAGGTTGTAGGTTTCATTTCTGAGCGTTGACTTTGAACCCAGTGTTAAACATGGAATCAGGATGCTGAACTGTAAAACTTTCTATTTTCACTTTGTGTGTGTCAATTGAATAATTGAATGTTGAAAAATCTATTCATTAGTGAAACCAAGATGACAAACATGTCATATTTCACTATGGAATGCTTTCACTTATTTATTTTTCTATATAGATCAGCAAAAAAGATAATAGAAATGTTATTAAAATAGTATTAGAGGTACTATCTGACTTAAAAATTACTGTCCTGTATTTGTTTGTATATTCACAGACTCATTTATTACCTGCAATCCCTTAGGTATGCAGTCATTTTGACAATGATAATCAGATTTTTAAGTAGTTAATTTGGACTTCTCTACATGATTACTTGTTGGAAAGCATGTTTTAAGTAAGTTATGTATATAATTAAAAAAAACAAATCTTTAAGTCACTGACGGAGCAATGAACAAATTGTTTAATTTTTGTTGGTACAGTAAAATAAATAATTAAGTAATCATTAAGTAGTAGAATGCTATTAATTTTTCTCCAAAGGCAATCTACTTCCACTCAGCTTTATTGATCTGTCCAACAAATTCCAGAGAACGTAGAGACAAATACCAGTTTTTCCTAGAAAACAAATTTAGATGTAATTTTAGCCAAAACCATTATGAGACAGAAAGAGATGGACTTATTTCCTTTCATCTTAAAATATTTTCTTTTGGAAAACACAATTTACTTCAACAGAAGATGGATTAGACACTTAAGTATTTTTGAGGAATGAAATGCATTTCTATGTCTTAATTCTTCTCCTATAGTTCAAATATATTTCCCTTTCCTGGTGTAATCAGTCCATGTTTAGGATAAAACGTTGACATATTCTTCAAATTAGCCTCACTGAATAGGCAAGTTAAGTTTATTATTTCTGTCTTGATAATTTCTGATATGTAGGGACACTCCACTCCAGAGGATGGAATGGAAGGGAGAGGGGGTAGAGGGTGGGAGGGCAGGACTGGGAGGGGTGGAAAGAGGGCACTGTGATGGAGATGTAACCTGAAGCAATAAATAAACATAAAAACGTTTAAAAAAAGAATACAGAAAAAAATATTCCTATAAACCAAATTATGTAGAATGCTCTCTAATTTAGTCATTTGTGATACTATTTTTGACCATAAGTACTACAATGATATTTTCCTTTGTCAATTATAATCAATTATTACAGAATATGATGGATACCAATATTCACATTTTGAATTGCCATGATATTCTGAGATAATCACTTAAGACCTTTTATTTGTCAACTAGTAATATCATTCTTAATCATATTTAAAGAAAACTGTGATCAGTTGCATATTATTAAAGCACTTAAATTTCATCATATTTTTTAGTCTTCATAAGGCATTTTGTAGCTGGGGACAAATCTTAGTTGGTAGATGACTTTCCTATCATGTATTCATTGAAATTCTTAAATTTTAAAATTGATTTCAAAAAATAAGGATTCAGTGGAAGATTAATGTCAGACCTGGCACTCAAGAGGTTGAGACATGTTTGTGATTGATCTGTCTCAAAAGAAAACTTTATAAAGTTTTACACACACAAACACACACACACATATGGGGGATATTGAAATTGTATAAACTAAGTAAAACAGTGCATGTGGGCTTCTCAGCATCCACAGTATCATTCAATATTATAAAGAAATATTATTGGTATTGTCATTTTATCCATAGAGTCTTTTAAAAATTGTGTTTGACACTGCATGTTTCTAAATGACATTATGCAGATGATAGTAAGTAAAATGCAAAGAAAGACTATCAGAACCAGGTGTTCAGGGATTCTTTCCCAATTGTTGTGGTTGTTGCTTGGGTTGTTTGTTTCTCTGTTTTGCTACTTGGATTAGAGTCTTGTTATGTGTGGATTCACACCTGAAATCCTTTTGTCTCTCTATTTCTAGTGCTCAGCATACCAATGTGCAGTGCAATGTGGAACAAATGTTTAGTGACTAGTTATTGTAAGACTCTGCTTCTGCATCTGTAGCAAGACATGCATAAGAGAAACCTTGTTTGGTAGTTTGAAGGTAAATGACCACCATAGACCCATGACATTATTAGGGGTGTGTGGCTTTGTTGAAGAAATTATGTTACTGGGAGTGAGCTTTGAGGTTTTAGATGCTTAAGTCAAGCCTAGTACCTCTCTCTCTCTCTCTCTCTCTCTTTCTCTCTCTCTCTCTCTCTTTCTCTCTCTCTTCCTGCTGCCTATTGATCCAGCTATAGAACTCTCAGCTACATCTCCAGTACCATGTCTTCCTGCTTGCCTTGATGCTTCCCACCACGTTAATAATGGACTAAACCTCTGAACTGTAATCCAGCCCCAATTAAATATTTTTTTCTTTTTAAGAGTTATCATGGACATGGTGTGTCTTCAGAACAAAAGAAACCCCAACAAAGACACCTCACTTACTTAAAAGTTTAAATATGACATAAAATGGAGGGCAAAATTTCAGAAGAACTTAAATATGAAGCCATGTATTCTGCTTTACAGCTATAGTCTTGTTTTCAAGAGACACAAACAATGTAGTTTAAACAATCATTTAAGAGTCAACCAATATCTAGACAGTACTGTCTTAGAAAATACACCACATTTCTCCCATAGGACTGACATTATTATAGGCATATTTCATTTATTTCTAGGGGCAAAAATTTGAATAATTTAATTCTAAATGGGTTCTACTGTGAAGAAAGTTATTGAATAAAACTTGTACCATGGTAAATATAATAAAGACATAGATGGAAGAGTATATTCAAGTCAGTTGAGCCATTTGAATGAAGGCTTTTCTTTATGAAAGGACATTAAAATAAAATTATCAAATTCATATTTTAAAGAAAAACAATACAGTTTCTTTATAATGATATGAATGTATGAAATAATCTTTAACAGAGTGACTATAAACTCAACATCATATTAAAACCTGCTTATTTGGCTAGGGATGTTGCTCAGTGGTGGAGTTCTTGTCTTGCATGCCTGAGGAGGCATCTCAGTTATATTCACGAAAATTTCATGTTCCACAATTAACTCAAGAAATACAACTATTTTGAAGACAGCTAACATTTTGATTTATTTCATTCAATTTGTCTTTTCTGTGTCTTCAAAATACTCCCATAAAAGTTTGATAAAAAAAGACTCATAATTGAGAGAGCATAGTTTGAATTTTTAATTGGCAAATGTAGTCACTTTAACGGAAATGAAGTTTTACTAAAAAGCAAGAGAGCATAAAAGAAACATCAGTAACAAAAGTAAAACAAAGTTGTCCTGGACTTTAATTTTGATAAATTCAGAATAGAATATACATTGCATAGGAGCAAGCCTTCTATATGTTTTGTCTTTACCATTATTTCATTTCCAACAGCCTCAATGAACACTTGGCACATACTGCTTGTTTTTCAAAAAAAAAAAAAAAAGCATATTATGCCAGCTTCTGGAATCAACATAGATTTGAAAAGCAACTTGATTAATATGAGGAAATGAGTAAAATTCTCAGCTCTGCTAGTAGCATCTGAGGGTATCAAACAAGTCTAATTATTGTTGAAGAGGGGAGCCATTCATAGCTTTTCAGCACTCTCATGCACTCATTTGTATATGCATAGTTCCAAATGTCCTGAAGAATAAACACAAGAGCTACAACTGAATGGTGGAGTCCCGTACATTCCAAATGACTGGCCACATGTATTCCATCCATGGAAATGCTGCCAAACTTACTTAGTTGCACTGGTTTTAAAGCAAGTTCAGTGCTCCAAATACCAAGTGCTCCAGAGTTACAAAAGCCAAACCATTTGATTAAAAAATGTTTAGCTACTATTAGGTGATAAAAGTTTTTTTCTTACTAAGATATTTATATTATAACTTTAATAATACACTATTTGTCAATATAAGACTAATATGCTCTTTCAGTCCATTTTATGTATTTGGTTATTTGCTATCTTCAAAGAGTTGTAATTAAATGTTGCTAATCATGGGCATGATGAGCTTGTGACACCTGCAAATTTTCCTACATATCTGAGTATAATCATTGCTGATGAGTTCTTTATTGGGTACTTTTTCCTCCTTGTTTCATATTAGTAATTTCAATATCAACATATGTGTTTTTCAATCATCCTCGGAGATGTATGTGTAGTTAAGTGTCGTTTTTAGCCCTTGGGTGAAAACCCTTAGTGAGATTGTCCAGCTGTATAAGCACATGTTAAAGATGAGCAGAGGCAAAAATTAAGGATATTATTTGTACCAGATCCACAATTATGTGGTGTAATACTATTTACATTTCTGACCAAAAAAATCTCTCAATTCATTTAAATTTCTCTCCTGTTTAACATGTTGGCAAAGACAAGAGCTGCTGAAGGGGAAGATGATTTGAAATGCTAATGTGGTACAGAGAGATAAAGCTGTCCAAGAGACTTTGGAGTGAGTAAAGCTTTCAAATCTGGGCTGGGGAAGGGAAACGAAAAACAAAAGTGCATCTTTCTGGCTTTGTTACCAAAGAAGGGGAGGATCATCCTGTTGATATTCTATTTTCTTTAAATATTTATCTATTACTTCAGGTTACATCTCCATCACAGTGTCCTCTTTCCACCCTTCCCACTCCCGCCCTCCCACCTCTACGCACTATCCCTTCCATTACACTCTACTGGAGTGGAGTGTCCCTACATAATAGTCCCCCACCCCAGTTCAGCAGTCATATGAGGGCCAAGAGCCTCCTCATACACTGGGGGCCTACAAGGCAGCACCACTAGGGCAAATTGTCTCATTGATAGGAAACAAAGTCTATGTCCATGTTCCCTTTGGTGCATTGGCTATAATATAGTTATCCTATACTATATGGCTAAAATCTGACTATAAGTGAATAGATGCCATGTACTTCCTTCTGAGTCTGGGTTAGCTCACTCAGGATGAGCTTCTCTAGTTCCATCCATTTGGCTGCAAATTGCATGATTTCATTGTTTCTGATAGCTGAGTAGTATTCCATTGTGTAGATGTACCACAGTTTTTTAATCCATTCTTCAGTTGAGGGACATCTGGGTTGTTTCCAATTTCTAGCTATTACAAATAAGGCTGCTATGAACATAGATGAGGAAACTTCCTTGTGATTTGGTGAAGAATCATTTGGATGTATACCCAGAAGTGGTATGGCTGGGTCCAAAGACAGAGCTATTCCAAGTTTTCTAAAATATCACCAGATTGACCTCCAGAGTGGTTGCACAAGCCTGCATTCCCACCAGCAATGGAGGAGAGTTCCCTTTGTCCAAACCCTCGCCAGCACATGGCTGTCATATGAGCTTTTGACCTTAGCCATTCGAACAGGTGTGAGATGGAATCTCAGAGTCATCTTGAGTGGCATTTCATTGATGATTAAGGATGCTGACCATGTCTTCAAGTGTCTCTCAGCCATTAGGAATTTCTTCTTTGTTAATTCTCCATTTAGCTCTGTTCCCCATTTTTTGATTGCATTATTTGGTTTCTTGGCATTGAATTTCTTGAGTTCTTTGTAAATTATGGATATTAGCCCTCTGTCAGATGTGGGGTTGGTGAAGATTTTTTCCCAATCTGTAGGCTGCCATTTTGTTTGAATGACAGTGTCTTTTGCCTTCAGAAGCTTTTTAGTTTCATGAGGTACCATTTATTGATTGTTGGTCTTAGATCCTGAGCTGTTGTTGTTCTGTTCAGGAAGTTGTCACCTGTGCCAATGAGTTCGAGGGATTTTCCCACTTTCTTTTCTAGTAGATTTAGTGTGTCCGGCCTTATTTTAAGATCTTTGATCCACTTCGACTTAAATTTTGTACAAGGTGATAGTATGGGTCTAATTTCATTCTTTTACTTGTGGACATCCAGTTGGACCAGCACCATTTGTTGAAGATGCTGTCCTTCTTCCATTGTGCAGTTTTGGCTTCTTTGTTAAAAATTAGGTGACCATAGGTGTGTGGGTACATTTCTGGGTCTTCAATTCAATTCCATTGATCCACTGGTCTGTTTCTATACCAGTACCATGCTGTTTTTATTACTATTGCTCTGTAGTACAGCTTGAAATCTGGGAGGGTGATACCTCCAGATGTTTTTATTGTACAGGATTGATTTAGCTGTTCAGGGTATTTTATTATTCCATATGAAATTGAGAATAGCTCTTTCCAGGTCTATAAAATTGTGCTGGTATTTTGTTAGGAATTGCTTTGAATCTGTATCTTTTTTTGGTAGAATGGCCAGTTTTATTATATTGATCCTACCTGTCCATGAGCATGGGAGATCTTTCCATCTTCTGATGGCCTCTTCAATTTCTTTCTTCAAGGACTTGAAGTTCTTGTCATACAGGTCTTTCACTTGCTTGGTTAGCATTACCCCCAGGTATTTTATTTTGTTTGTGGCTATTGTGAAGGGGGTTGTTTCCCTAATTTCTTTCTCAGCCCATTTATTTTTTGTATAAAGAAGGGCTTCTAATTTTTTTGAATTAGTTTTGTATCCAGCTGCCTTGCTGAAGGGGTTTATCAGCTGTAAGAGTTCTCTGGTGGAATTTTTGGGGTCGCTTAGTATACTATCATATCATATGCAAATAGGGATAATTTGACTTCTTTATTTTCAATTTGTATCCGCTTGATCTCCTTTAGCTGTCTTATTGCTCTAGGAAGAGCTTCAAGTACTATGTTGAAGAGATATGGTGAAAGTGGGCATCCTTGTCTTGTCCCTGAGTTTAGAGAAAATGCTTCAAAGCTTCTTTCCATTTAATTTGATATTGGCTACTGGCTTGCTGTATATCGCCATTATTATTTCTAGGTATTGTCCTTGTATGCCTGTTCTCTCCAGGACTTTTACCATGAAGGGGTGTTGGATTTTGTGACATGCATTTTCAGCATCTAGCAAGATGATCATGTGCTTTTTTTCTTTAAACTTGTTTATATGGTGAATTACGTTGATGGATTTTCATATGTTGAACCATCCCTGCATTCCTGGAATGAAGCCTACTTGATCATGGTGTATGATACTTTTGATGTGTTCTTAGATTTGGTTTGCCAGTATTTTATTAAGTATTTTTGCATCTATATTTCATGAGGTAGATTGGTCTGAATTTCTTTTTTTTTTTTTTTTTTTTTTTGTTGGGTCTTTGTGTGGTTTAGGAATCAGGGTGACTGTGGCCTCATAGAATGAGTTTGGGAGTGTTCTATCTGATTCTATTTTGTGAAAGAGTTTGAAGAGTATTGGTATTAGCTCTTCTTTGAAGGTCCGGTAGAATTCTGTGGTGAAACCATCTGGCCCTGGACTTCTTTGGTTGGGGTATTTTTAATGACTGTTTCTATTTCCTTAGGGGTTATAGGGCTGTTTATTCTGCTAACCTGATTTAGCTTCAGGGGGTGAAAATTATCAATAAATTGTCCATTTCACTTAGGTTTTCAAATTTGGTGGAGTATAGATTTTTAAAGTAGGACCTAAAGATTCTCTTGATTTCCTCAGTATCTGTTGTTATTTTTCCCCTCTTCATTTCTGAGTTTGTTGATTTGGGTTTTTTTCCTCTGCCTTTAGCTAAGGGTTTGTCAATTTTGTTGATTTTCTCAAAGAACTAACTCTTGGTTTCATTGATTCTTTGTATAGTTCTTTTTGTTTCTACGTTGTTGATTTCAGCCTTAAGTTTGATGACTTCCTGCCTTCTGCTTCCCTTGGGAGTGTTTGCTTCTACTTTTTTATTTTTATTTTTCAATTCATCCAGTTCGGCTATTAATGTGCTAATATGAGATGTCACAATTTTCTTTTTGAAGGCGCTTAGTAATATGAATTTTCCTTGTAGCACAGCTTTTATTGTATCCCGTAGGTTTGGGTATGTTATGCCTTCATTTTCGTCGGATTTTAAGAAGTCTTTTATTTCCTCTTTATTTCTTCCCTGACCAAGTAGTCATTCAGTAAAGAGTTATTCAGTTTCCATGAGTGTGTAGGCTTCCTGTTATTTCCATTGTTGTTGAAGGCCAGCTTTATTCCATGGTGGTCTGATAAGATACAAGGGGTTATTTCAATTTTCTTGTATCTGTTAAGGCTTGCTTTATGTCCGACTATATGGTGGATTTTGGAGAAGGTTCCATGTGGTGCTGAGAAGGTGTATTCTTTTGTGTTTGGGTGAAATGTTCTGTATATATCTGTTAGATCCGTTTGGTTCATGAACTCTGTTAGACTCATTATTTCTCTGTTTGATTATTGTCTTGATGATCTATCCATTGGTGTGAGTAGGGTGTTGAAGTCTCTCACTACTAGTATGTGGGGATTTATGTGTGATTTAAGCTTTAGAAGAGTTTCTTTTATGAATGTAGGTGCCTTTGTATTTGGGGCATAGATATTCAATACTGAGATGTCCTCTTGATGAATATTTCCTTTAACAAATATGTACTGCACTTCTCTATCTTTTTTGATTTAATTCAATTGGAAGTCTATTTTATTTGATATTAAGATGGCTACTCCAGCTTGCTTCCTGGGTCCATTTGCTTTGAAAACCTTTTCCCAGCCCTTTACTCTGAGGTAGCATATATGTTTGTTAGTGAGATGTGTTTCTTGTATGCATCAAAAAGATGGATCTTGTTTATGGATCCAGGATGTAAGCCTGTGTCTTTTTATTAGGGGACTTGAGTCCATTGGTGTTGATGGATATTAATGAACAAAGGTTGTTATTTCCTATTATTTTGGTGTAGGTGGTGGTTGTGTATTTCTTTTGGTTTAGGTGCAGTGGAGTTTTTTGTTTCCTCTCTTTTCTTGGGTGCAGTTATCTTCTCTGGGTTGGAATTTTCATTCTAGGATCTTCTGTAGGGCTGGATTTGTGGGTAGATTTGATTTTGTCATAGAATATCTTGTTTTCTCCATCTATGTTGATAGAGAGTTTTGCTGGGTGTGGTAGTCTTGCTGGGCACCTATGTTCTCTCAGGGCTTGTAGGATGTCTGCCCAGACCCTTCTGGCTTTTAAAGTTTCTGAGGAAAAGTCAGGTGTAATTCTGATGGGTCTGCCATTATATGTTACTTGACCTTTTTCTCTTACAGCTTTTAATATTCTTTCTTTGTTCTGTCAATTTGAGTTTCAATTATTATGTGGCAAGAGGAGTTTCTTTTCTGATCTAATCTGTTTGGTGTTCTGTAAGCCTCTTGTAATTTTATTGGCATCTCTCTCTTTAGGTTTGTGAAGTTTTCTTCTATGATTTTATTGAAGATATTTCCTGGACCTTGGAGTTGGGAGTCTTCTCTTTCTTCTATGCCTATAAATCTTAGGTTCAGTCTTTCATGGAGTCTTTGATTTTTTGGATGTTATGGGTGAGAACTTTCTTAGATTTCTCATTTTCTTTGGTTGCTGTACTGATTTCTTCCATCTAATCTTCCATGCCTGAGATCCTGTCTTCCATCTCTTGTATCCTATTTTTGATACTCATGTCTGTTCCCTTGATTCTCCACTTCCACTCTTATCTCGTTCTGTGTTTTCTTTATTGCTTATACTTCCAATTTCAAGGCTTGAAACATTTTATTCATTTTATAAGTTTCCTGCTCCAATTTCCTTGTTGCCTTCTCTCTTTCCTGTTCAAGTTGAGCCACTTTGGCTTGGAGATCTGTAATGGTATTCTCCATTGCTTTTGCTTGTAAAGTTGTGAAACCTTTGAATTCCTCCATAGATTTAAATTCTTCTTGATAGGACTCTATGATCTTCCAGAATATAGATTTGTCATTGTTTTCATGTGTTTCAGCTGTGGTGGATTGGTCAGAGTTGGCTGTACTAGCATAGCTGCATTTTGTTAGAGTCATAATTCCCTGAATTTTGTTGGATCTATTCTTTCACTGACCTTTAGCCATTTGTTTGTTCTTAGCTGTTTGTTCCTGGTACCTTATGTGCTTGGTGCCAAGAAGGGTGCTTTGGTGTAGAAGTTGAATAGCTTGGTGATCTGTAGCTTTCCACAGGCTGGATGGGGCCTTGTGTGGATGTTTGTTCTTAGTGTGTCTCCAAGAGCTCACTTTTTCCTGTTTCGTCCCAATTGGGAACTCAGGTGAGGGGTTGTGGTGGGATGTGTTCCTGTAGGTTCATGGGATCCAACTGGTCTTCATATAGATGAAGATGCAGGATGGCCGGACACAGCTGGGACTGTAGCTCCCCTGCAGCTTACTTGTTGGACTGTGTTTGTGGTCCTCCCAAGTTGCTCTCAGAGGGTTCTATTCTTGTTAATATTATGCTTTCTTTTAAAGGTTCCCTGAAGCTGAGAGCCTTTCACAGGCTCACTTATGTTTTAGGGCCGAACCTCAGTCAGTTTCCCAGTTCTGTAGTCCAGTGTTTGCTTGTTTATTTGTTTGATTGGCTGCTTTTTATTTATTCCTTGAGATCTGATTCCATTATTGCTTCTGTGTTGAACATTATAAATGTTTATGAAATTACACTTAGCTCTTCTTATATGATCATTAATATACAGAGGATTTGTAGTGAACATGTTGGGGCTCCTGAAGGAGAGTCTCATAAGGGGCATACAGATCAGCCTGATACCTGGCAGAGAACACATTGTCCTGGACAATGAGTGAAAGACCAAGAAACTGAAAAGGGCTTTTGGCTTGGTATTTCTTGGATTCTAGAAAGATTGCTGTTTAGGTGAGTGGATCCCTGATTAGAATGAGGCAAAGTGAAGCCTCCTTTTGGTTTCAAGAGATTCAGAGAGTGGTGTGTATGGGCCTGTGGGGGTACAGCAGGGCAAGCAGGCTGAAGAGGAAGCAACCCCACCTGGGGTATGCCAAAAGCAAACACTTAGAGAAGTGAGAAAGTGCCCTGCAGAAAGTCGTGGCCAAGGACAGTGAGCTGAGAGTTAGCTTGAGAAACCTTGAGAGACAACACCCTACTTCACAACGTGGTGGCAGAGCCCAAGATCCTTGCATGAGAGATGACAAGACTTGAAGCTGCACTGACTGAAAAGGAGACCTCAAGCAGAGCTGTGCAAATCTAGTTAGCTCAGACCTGCCCAAGAATGGCCTTGGCCCTGAGGAGGTAAGAAGCAGGTAGATAGAAGCCACAGCACATAAACTGATAGGCAGAATACAGGAGAGAGGCTCCTCCCACAGGCAACGCCAGTAAGGCCAAGGATGGCCACACATGGGAAGCAACATCTTCAAAGAGTAAATTTGGGATTGCAGAAGAAGTGTGGGATAAGACCTGCCACAAACAGGAGCAAGTGAGTGAGGAAGAAAGGTCCCTGCTCTGTGGCTGCAGAATAGACTGTGAGGAGACCTCAGAGACAGACCCCTATGAGGGACATTACTGAGGAAGCCAGAGATCCACTAGAGGACTCAGTACCAGGCAGGAGTGTGCCAGTTGCTAGTGATGACACCAAAGACTAGTCCACGCATCACAGTCTAGGCTGAGGAAGCCAACCTCAAGAGGAGCGCCTGAGGTAGGCTGGCTGCATAAGCCAGCAGACAGCAGCAAAGCTAGGCCTGGAGGAAGCTGAGCCAAGCTGAAATGAAGTCGCCATAACAATGCCAGAGCCAGGTTTCCATTGAGTGATTTTTACCTTCAGACAGACGGCTGACCAGTTGCCCACAATGACCCCCACACAGCTTGGCATCCTTTCAAAAGGGTTAGGGTTGATTCTTAGGTAATTTGTATTTATAGATATTAATAAATATAGTTTATCAACATTTAAAGTTACAAGGATTTATGATAGGCTTGATGGAAATGAAAATTCATTCCATAGGTAGTGTTATTGCCACATAAGAATATGTGCCAATAAAGGAAGGCATGCCACCTGTAATTGAATGAGAAAATCCCACAATTTTCTTTGATAGAACTAATAGAAATTAATTGTTGCTCTTGCATCTCTGGATGGGTCTGGTGGTACTATTGATAATAATTAGGATAAAACAATAACAATCTTTTATAGGTTCCCTTAAGCATCTGTGCTATTCTGGAAGGTGAGCTGGGGACAAGGTGTCTGGGTATGGACCTCATGCATATCTATTTAATACTCTACTGGCCCACAATTGCCAGCAATGTAGAAAAGGCATGTTTTCATTAACCATCAGTATGTCCTAAGCTTAGTTTTATAATAATAGAAAATCAGTAAATTGAGTTGTAAAAATAGGGTCTGGGCATTGCCACCTTCATAGCCATTGCAGTTTAGTTCACAAAGCAGTTTAAATCACCAACCTAGATTCATATAATTACCATGATGGCAAGAGGCAACAAGTGAATGTATTGGACTGTATGTGAATATATAATAGAATACTGGTAATACTGTAAATTAATTTGTTTTGTAATATTACTTTTGCAAAGAAAATACTTTATTTTAATTTACATGAATCATTGTTTGAAAACAAATATGTAAAATAACTTACTCTATAATCAGTATAAATACTAAATTTTTTATTATTAAAATATTAAAATATTTTGATAAGTATGAGCCTAGTTTTAACCTGAAAGATAAAGGCAGAGACAATTATGAATGTGTTTAGTGTGTATTACCATGTAGGAGTTTATTATAGTCAATAAAAGTAATTGATGATATAACCATGGTTTATATTTTAACTATTTTTTTGAAAAAAATGTTCAAGGAGTTGAAAAATAGTACAAAGACTGATTGCTTCAACACAAAGTAAAAACAAGATGATGAATTTATGCTTAGAAATATTCAATAACTGTCCAAAATTGAAAGGTCATTTTCCTGATGTAAATGTGTAGGAAAGTTCATCTGGCTTATTTTTCTGACTTGGGATGGATATTCTTCCCTTTAACAATTCTATATTTAGCAACAACATTTCTTAGATTATGTACACAAAACAGCAAGAGACCGGCTATTTAAAAAAAAAATCATCGTTTAAAAGGAAAAGTATGGTACCCCTCCACCCATTGAACTCATTCTGTCTTTGTACATGAACATCTCCCTTTTCTGGGGGCGAAACTTAGGTTTTGTCATCAGGGATGAGTTACTTGACTCCTCACTCTCTTTCTTCTATGATGAACATTAAACTTACACAGAGTTAACACTTGATACAACAAATGAAAACATTAAGATCTATCACATGGTAAATGTTTGCTGGAGTTTGCAATAAGACACTATGACTTTAAAAATCCTTGCCCACAAGGATAACAACAATAGACATGCCAAAGTGGACAGGTGAAAGTACACAAAGCCTCACCTTCACACAAAGAGTTGCAGAACTGCAGGCAACTCAGCACTCCAAGAAGAGCTGAGGGGGAGAGATAGTATTTTCTATGAAATATTACACCAACTAGTTATGTAGTACCAAATGGTCAGCACCAAAACATAAATAAAAGCAACATTATAAAGGGTGAACAGGTTATTTTATGAATACATTTATATCTATGTGTATACATACATATATATATATATACATATATATAGTGGTATATATGTATATATATATACATATATATCCCACTAGTTAATGATAAAAGGCTATGGATTTGGAAATAAGCAATGAGGGATATATGTGATGGTTTAGAGCAGGTAAGGGAAGGGCAGAAAGGGAAGGAGGAAAGGATATCATTATATTATAATCTCCGAAAAAAAATCCTTGCTCTGTATCTTCTACTTAGTGACTCATTTTTCAAGCCTTCCATTTCCTCAGGCTCAGTTTCTTCATATGTGATAGTACTACCCCTCATAGTTCCTGATATACTACATTAAAAACGTGTTATTCTCTTGCACAATCCCTGCATGAGGCAAGTGATTCTATTTTAGCCACACAGTGAATATTGTATAATGATCATAGTGAGATGCTCAAGTTCTCTGAATAATCTGAAATTAGGAAGAGTAAAAATTTTGAACTAATGAACACCCTGAGTTCTGTCAAGTGTCTGTCCATCAATACTCTAGTTAGGTACATGTCTTATAAGCTTGTTGGATGTGGAATTATTTAGTCATTGAAAAGGGAAGCATATAAAATATTCTTTGAAAAATGTTTTGTTAACTTATATTTTAAATCTTTATAACTAATTTATTTTGAATAAAGTGTCTGACTTACCCAAACTAATTTCAATTGAATGTTTTTGCTTCTTGTTTATTAAAAACCTACAGTTTCTATGCTAACTTTATCACTTAATCCTCTCCTAGTATAATTGTTCAACCTCTCTTTATTTTCAGACTCTCTTAACAGATATCTTTTACTTGTTTCATTTTATTTTAAAGTATGGGTAATGCACATGTGTCTTTTTGTGGACATATGCTCTCACATGCAGGTGCCCATTGGCCCATTGAGATTCAAGAGTGTGAGATCCCCATAAGCTGTAGGCATAGGCAACAGTGAGACTCCTAGTTTAGCTGGTAAGAGCCAATCTCAGGTTCTCTACAATAAATGTCTGTACTCACTCTTCACCCCCCTGAGCCATCTGTGAAGACTATTACAGGTATCATTTTGAAGTTTTACACCTCAATATGTAATTTGAATGGTGTCATCAATTATATTTATTTGAAGATAATCTTGAAAGGTGAAAATCTGGTACCTGCATTCTTCTTTGAAGTTCATAGTTGTTAATTATATAAGCTCTTCTTTGATTTAGTCTGTCATTCAGACTAAAACACTCAGTTGTTTTCCAATAAAATAAAACCACATAGTTAAATGAAATAAAGAGATTTTTCTTTTAATTAGAGTTTACAATGTTTGTTTATCCAAGCAGAAATAAATAATAGAGTAGGAAATTAGTAGGAAATAATAGAAGTCAGAATCTTTGCTGGGTCAAGCTAAGGAAGGGAAGTTATATAGTTAACCACTCTAGTCACATCTCCCAGAACACAAGTAATTAAACAAAAGAAAAGACACACACATAATTGTAGACTACAACGTAGCTTGACAACTTTTTATTACATGATTGAGTGTGATGAAACATAGAATGTCCAGATAAGTCTTTTCCTGCCCTGTTTTCCCTACTCCATGTTGAGAGAGAAGGAAGGAGGACTACATGGAGGTTGAGGTTTCTTTGTGCTTCTGCCACCAACTATCTGGTTACTGTCCCAAGGCCAGTGTGGTCCTCAGACAATATGTGAGGAATCCCTGAAAGTAAGAAGCCTAGAGCCTACCACACAAACCTGCAGTAGTTCAAAGGCTGCTTGTGAGTGACCCAACACAGAATCTACAGTCTTGCCTTCATCCTGCTTCTATATTTCACACACATTGTTCTATTTGGAAAAATTAGCAGGTGAAGGGGATCTGGAATAAAAGAGTTTAAAATTTAATCAAGTGGTCAAAGAATGATGACTGCAGAAGGTTTCTTTTGAGCCATTCTAAATACAAAATTCTTTAGTCACCATTGTGTTAAATTATATTTAGAAATTCTGGAATGATTAGTGAAATGTGTTTATACATTCTTCAAAATGTTTCTCTCCTGATATTGTTATCCGCCTCAATAAACCTCACTTTATTTTTTTTTTAACATCATCCATCATCTAAGGCTTTTGGAAATGCACCATAGCCCTAATAGACAAGATATTCACAAAACAACTCTGTGGATTTACTTCCTCTTTCTTTCTTTCTCTTCCAATGTATCTATTCTATATTACTTGTTTGGTCTTCTATTTTCTCTCTGTATAGTTGCCTATCTAAGAATTGAAGATAAATCCATCATACATGCAGACATACAAACATACAAATGTACATACATACATACATATATACAGGCAGACATACAGACAGATAGATATAGGTGATACTAGATAGATGATAGAACATGATGGATAGATATAGATAGATGATATGGTAGATAAATGATAGATGATGACAGATACATATAGATGATGGTTATGTTAGATAATATATATAGAGATGATAGATAAATGTTAGAATTAGATAAATAGTAAATGATAGACACGCTGACACACATATATTTACCTGATTTATTTCTTAATAGAAATTTAGAGATTTGAAAGTTGACTTAGTATAAACAGTGAAGGAACATGGAGATTTATTTCCTTAAGCTTAATTGTTAGTGCATTCTTGTCAGTTAAACAAGTGAAAATGCCAACAGTTGCCACAATTACCATAGAGTTTTTTTCTGTTCTTCTTATCTCAGGAGTTTGGAAACTTCCTATAGATGAAATGTGCTCTTAAAGGGCAAACACTGTTTGCTTTTCAACAAACAAGGACGCTTATTTCCATAAAATATTCTCAGACTAACTCAGCACTCAGAAAATAGATGGAGATCTGGTGATAATTATACTGACCAACCAGAGAAATGTCTATTGGATACTCAGGCCACAGAAAGTTTGACCTCAGCTACATTAATAGCCTCTTAGCTGCACAGTAGACCTGGTTTGAATGTCCACTTATGTTAGTATCTCCCTTCCATTTTTCCTTTTCCTAAATACAATACCATGGTTTTCCCAAACAATTTTGTTTTCTTAGTTGGTTTGGGGTCTTTTAGGGAGTCTACTCCTGGTAGAAGCAAAGGGCACCTGTCAGGGTGAAGGGAGCCTCTGCTTCCAATTATGTCTGCCCTGCAGCACTCCTTCATAAAGGAGCTTTCTTTGCCAAGTTCTAGTTATTATTTCTTGAGGCTTTTTATCCCCTCTCCAAGATTCCTCTTGAGACCAAAACTTCTGACAGAACTGCAACTTTTGTGACACTAGGTATTAGAAGAATCTCTCATTATTTTGGCTTTTTTACTTCCTGGTTCTTTATACACTTATAATTGCATGCTTTGCACTTCTCCATTCAGATTAAAGTGACATTCTGTAAACACTTTCCCCTGTCTTTATTTCTGTAGATAATATTAAAAAGAATACTTTCCTCAAAAAAACTTTTTGGAAGAAAATATCAGCATATTTCATTCATTTCTAATGCTGTCTTCTATGGTCTGTTCTTTCAAATTTTGTTCTCTGAATGCCATAAAGGCTTTCTAAAGACAATATGAAGAAAATGCTTTCACCTGCTTTGAATGTTCACACAATGGCATTTTAGAGGAGAGTTTTCAGTGATGGTAGCTTGGCTAAGAATTTACACATTGTCTGTCTAACCTTTTATTTCTAAGCATATGCAGTATGAATTTTCACAAACACATAGGGTGTCTGTACGCCATCACTTTTCGTGAGTTTGAAAATGTTTTTTAGTTGTGACTGTTGGCCAAATAAACCAGAGACTTAACCATATAGAATCAACCCTTTCTGAACCATGGCTGGAGCAATGCTTCAGTCATAAAACTACTTTCTGTAAAAGCATAGGATCCCATAGAAAAATGTTAAACTGGAGTCTGTAATTCCAGTGCTGATGACTGGAGAATCCCCAGGGGTTACAAGCCAGACAATCTAGATGACTTGGTGAAATCCAGGTTCATTAACAAAGAAGGAGAGTGTTTAAAGAAGATATCCATTATGGACAGCTTTGTCACACAGCCACAACCCTACACACACAAAAGAAACATACACAGTCATAAATATGTATGTGTATATGTATGTGTAATTAGCATGTCAGTTCTGATAATCTGCTTATAACTTAGAATCTAGCCAATGTTAAAAATGGTTTTGTAGACCAGGGATATTAAAGTTCAATCTAAGAACACATATGTGTAATTTAAAATTAACTAAATGACCTTCAGGTCTGTGTCATTTGGATTCCATAGTAACATGTTCATGTATCAGCATACATATATTTGTGCAATCAAAAAATATAGTTGCAAAGCAAAATGAAAAAAATTGAACATCTTAATTATACATATATAAATTCAGAGAAATTGTACTGTTTTGAGTCAATTGAAGACACCATTGAGATTTTAATAATTAAAGCAAAGGGTTTAAAAGATTAATTCATACTTACGCAATTTAAAGTCTATTTTTCTTTCAACCATAAATAAAATTTTGGAAAGCAAATATAATGATCAAGGAACAAGTGGATCTGGGTGAAGTGAGTCATGACTGTCATGTCAGCACTAAGGGGACTGAGGCAAGAGAATTGCTGTGTTCAAGTCCAGTGATGACTGCATAGTAATCTCCAGGCTAGTCTCAGCTATAGTGTGGCACATTCTCACAACAAAACAAAACAAAACAAAACAAAAACCACAAACTCAAACAAAAAACAAGACTAAAACTCAATAAATCACAATAAATAAATATAGCTAGCTGTTATCCAATGCTGTCTGTTCTCAGTCAGATTTTCCTAATACAGTCTCTCTTGTAGGACAATGAGAAGTTAAGAATGCTGGGAAATGTTGAGGAACATATTCCTTACTAAAAAAAAAGAAAGAAAAAAATGCCACTAGGATAAAAACAAACAAACAAAAAACCAAAAAAGCTGGGTGTGCTGTGGTATGCATTTAATCCCAATACTCAGGAGAAAGAAACAAGCAGATCTCTGTGAGTTCACAGGCAGCCTATTTTACAAAGCAAGTTCAAAGACAGCCAGGGCTACATAGTGAGGCCCTGTCTCAAAAGGAGACAAATAAATAAACAACAAAAAAACTTGGTCCCCTGGTCTTGTGGATAAAACGGTACAAGCAGTTACTGACTGTAGGTGTAGGACACTGCTTTATGCGCCTCATTTCAGCTCTGTGCCGGAGACACAGAAAAATTTTTAGAATTACTATTTGTTTTAGCTCTTAACTCTCTCAGACATGCACACTTACACTTATCAATTGAGAAACAGCTGTATATTAAATACCATGAAATCTCCCTAAAATTTCCAGGATTTACTAATTTATTATTTTCTATTTGAAAATCAAACAGAATTACAGGTTCAGCTAGGTTGCTTTGCTAAAGCTACCTATGAACACCACTGTAAAACAAACATACAAATTATACTAAAAGTATGGCATTGTCCGTGAGTATATCACTAGCTTAAGATACGGTCTTTGAATCTCACTGCCAGTGTTTTGCCAGGCCTACCTCTGTCAAAATTTAAGTAACACATTCTATTGGAAGTCACTGTGCATGTCTGTGAAACATTTTAAGTTTTAATCAGTTACATGAAGTCACCTAGCATCTATAATTCCCACAGAAAATGTCATGTAGAAATTATCAGCATAGAATATCTGATAACATTGTTCAAAGTATTATTGAAAATTGAGTACTATACAAAATATTTAGAATCCTACTTATGTAGCATAATTGACACTAAAAATAGATTGGAAATAAGCAATATATCTTCTGGGACATGTTTTTGTTGCATGTATATGGAAAGTACTTTTAGAGTTATCGAGAAATGACTTCTTGGAGTATATGCATAATGTATCAGTCCATGTCTGAATAAGTTAGTCTGACTGGGTAGGAACTTTCTTGCTAACTACTAAAAATAGCATTTTCTTGGTCCCCTGGTCTTGTGGCTAAAACGGTACAAGCAATTACTGACTGTAGGTGTAGGACACTGCTTTATGCTCCACATTTCAGCTCTGTGCCGGAGACACGTCCACATGACCCCAAGATTCAGTGTAGTTCATAGAGAGCCAATTATCAGTTTTGTGGCTGAAACTAGAGTGGCTCTGCCACATTACGACATATGTCACATTACTCCTTGATTCATGCAGTGCAAGGGATGAACCTGAACTGCCATTTGACAGAAGTTAGCGGTCATAGATACAGACCATAACTA
The DNA here is from genome assembly GCA_907164525.1 of Lophiomys imhausi. Lineage (NCBI taxonomy): Eukaryota > Metazoa > Chordata > Mammalia > Rodentia > Muridae > Lophiomys > Lophiomys imhausi. Next base: position 3,378,340 of record CAJQZJ010001896.1, on the reverse strand, counting down.
ACAACCACTCTGCCAACAAATGATTCAAGAATGCTGTGAGGAGAGATATTTTTTTCCTTTGGTAAAATCAATAGCAACTAAGCTGCCTGCTGAATGATGTCGCTTGAAGCATTCTAAATATCCTGATCAAGAAATTCACCTTCCACCTCTGCTTTCAGGATCACTAACAACTTCTCACATAGCTTGGAGCTGAAAATAAGTAGAATGAGTACAGCAGGGGTTTTTAGGTATTAATTCCTGAATGGTGCCCTTTCACATTCCTGTTCTGTAAATAGCCAATCCTTTCTGGCTGTATGTAAACACTGAAGTGAGCAGAATTATTTCTAGCTCACTCAGAAGCTGTGAGCTCCAGGCCTGAAGATGCTCTGGTTATCCATCAATGTGGTGTTGACAATAAATGATGAGATCAGGACTTGAGTGACAACTGGCAACTATGGAAAGTATCTTAAGTTTCTTTTATTTAAGTGTCTGAAATTGTCCCTCTCCACCCCTAGGATAAGAACTCCCACATTTCAAGCTTCTACATTCAGCACAATAATGAATTCACTCAAAGTTTTTGCTCATATATTGTTTGTTTAGCCTATTTATTCCAAACAAATAAAGAGAAAATACTGGACATTCAATAGATGTCAGGGACAGTGGAAAATAATTTAAATGGAGCAACAGCTCATAATATTCTTCAACTTAAATCATCTTGATGACTCAGACCCAAGTATTTTATTCAGGCCATTGCTCTCTGTTTTCTAAGGTATCAGTTGATTATCTGAGTGATCAGTCCATGGAACATGCAAGTTGTGCACTATAATCATCAGTACCTTATAAAAATAATCTTATAAATCAAATTTATTTGATTTTGAATATATATATATATATATTCACACAAACACACACACACATATATAGGTATGAGCACATGTGAATATGTGAATACTTGGTCCTGTGAAAGCCATAATAGGGCATCAGAACCCCTGAAAATGAAGTGATAAGGAGTTGTGCACTGCCTGACATGGATGCTGTGAGCTGAACTTGGGTCCTCCACAGGAGCAAAACACACTCTTAAACAAAGAGCTGTGTCTTTATCCCTGAAATTAAATTCTTGACCAAGTAATTTTTGGCTCTCTTTAGTATTTCAAAAGAATCACAGACTCAATGAAAATACTTCAAGTTTCTGTATTTGGTGAGTAAAATTAGTTATTTGATATTCCAGTAATTATGGCATGCTGATTTGTATTTCACACTGTGAGGCAAAAATAACTTTAATGACAAAATATAAGGTGTTACTGTTGAGTTCATAAGGTATAGTCTCCTTAGCAGATGTTATATATCAAATAAAGGATCCATATGAGATTGTAAAACCGAATAAGGTAATTAGTATGATCCTTTTGACCTTAAAATGAGCACTTGCATTACATCTCTAGATTTAAGGTTAAAATTTCCAACTTCCCGGGGATCCAAGATGGCGGCAGCCTGCGGGGACATATTTTGATTTTGGGGTTAACAGTCACAGGGCAGCAAGTGTTGCAGGATGCTGTACAAAAGGCTCGACCCCCTCTAGATCTCACCCAACTACCCAGGGATCACTGAGGGTCCCTGGGCAGGACGCTCCTTCCCACTCTCGGACACGCAAGGAAGCCGCTGGACCCGGGAATCAGGATCCTCCCAACCCCCACCAGGAGAGACACTGTGTAAGTTCCAATTTAATACCCAGTTGGCAGATTCAGATCCCACACAGAGATAATCCACACCCTGCTGGGCACCCCACACGTCTCTCACAGATGATCCAGCTATCTGGCAAAAGGTTGTAACCCTTGGAAGTTGAGTGCAGCTTGGCTGCAAAGTGCCTTCAGACTGCAGACTGCAACCCACTGCTGTGATGTCACTGGCCAGATTCCAGGCCATGGGAGCAGCAAGGCTATTGGGGGTAAAGGGCAGAGTTACCCATCACAGGAACCAACCCCAGGCAAACTGCGAGGTATTTAAAACTGTTGTACACTGGACTTTTGTACTAGTACTGGCCCTCCGGCAGGGAACCAGAGCTTACTTGTACAGAGTTCCACACCCTGGATTAGTTAGGTCTCCACCTAGGAGGCGGGGCTGAAAGACTTACCTTATAGGGGTGGAGTAAGGCAACTCGACTCCTACACCGAAGTGCCCCCTTTGGACCCAAGTCCAGTAGACAGCTAAAAAATTCCACATGGCCAGAGGCCTCTGACCAAAAAAAACAAACAAACAAACAAACAAACAAAAAACAAAAAACAAACAACAAAAAAAAAAACAGAGCAAAATGTCTCCAACAAAAGAAAGCAACGCTATTCCATACAGCCCAAACCACCTCAACACAGCTGAAACACATGAAAATGATGACAATTCTACACTATGGAAAGTGATAGAGTCCCTTCAAGAAGAACTTAAATCTATGAAGGAATTCAAAGAAGCCACAATTGCACATATGAAAGTGATGGCAACACCATTAGAGAACTTCAAAACAAGGTGAGTCAACTTCAACAAGAAAAAGAGAAGGCAATGGAAGACTTCCAGGCAAAGACAAGGAAACTAGAGCAGGAAATGTACAAAACAAATAACATCACTCAAGAAATGAAAATGGAAATGGAAACAATAAAGAAAACGCAGTCAGAGTTAAAATGGAAATGGAGAATCAAGGGAAGAGAACAGGAAATATGGATTTGAGTACCAAAAATAGGATTCAAAAGATGGAAGACAGGATCTCAGGCATGGAAGATTCGATGGAAGAAATCAATACAAAACCAAAGAAAATGAGAAAGCTAAAAAATCTGTCACCCACAATATCCAAGAAATCAAGGACTCAATGAAAAGACAGAATCTAAGAATTATAGGCATAGAGGAAAGAGAAGACTCCCGACTCCATGGTCCAGGAAATATCTTCAACAAAATCATAGAAGAAAACTTCCCAAACCTAAAGAAAGAGATGCCAGTAAAAATCCAAGAGGCTTACAGAACACCAAACAGATTAGATCAGAAAAGAAACTCCTCTTGCCACATAATAATAGAAACTCCAAATGTAGAGAACAAAGAAAGGATATTAAAAGCTGTAAGAGAAAAAGGCCAAGTCACATACAATGGCAGACCCATCAGAATCACACCTGACTTCTCCTCAGAAACTTTAAAAGCTAGAAAGGCCTGGAGAGATGTCCTACAAGCCCTGAGAGAACAGAGGTGCCCAGCCAGACTACTGTACCCAGCAAAACATTCTATCAACATAGATGGAGAAAACAAGATATTCCATGACAAAATCAAATTCAAACAATATCTCCCCACAAACACAGGCCTACAGAAGATCCTAGAAGAAAAATTCCAACACAGAGAAGATAAGTACACCCAAGAAAACAGAGGAATTAGAAACCTCCACAGCAACTAAACAAAAAGCAACACAAGATGACCAGCTATACCAAAATAATGGGAAATAACAACCCCTGGTCACTAATATCCATCAACATCAATGGACTCAACTCGCCAATAAAAAGACACAGACTTACAGACTAGATCCATAAACAAGACCCATATTTTTGCTGTATACAAGAAACACATCTCACTATTGAAAATAAACACTATCTCAGAGAAAAGGGCTGGGAAAAGGTTTTCCAAGCAAATGGACCCAGGAAACAAGCTGGAGTAGCCACCCTAATATCAAACAAAATAGACTTCCAATTGAAGTTAATAAAAAAAGACAGAGAAGGGCATTACATACTCATTAAAGGAAATATCCACCAAAAGGACATCTCAATATTGAACATCTATGCCCCAAATACAAAGACACCTACATTTATAAAAGAAACACTTCTAAAGCTTAAATTGCACATCGATCCAAACACTTTATTAGTGGGAGACTTCAACACCCCACTCACAACTATGGACAGATCATCAAGACAGAAGCCAGAGAAATAATGAGTCTAACAGAGATCATGAACCAAATGGATCTAACAGATATCTATGGAACGTTTCACCCACACACAAAAGAATACACCTTCTTCTCAGCACCTCATGGAACCTTCTCCAAAATCGACCATATAGTTGGCCACAAAGATAGCCTCAATAGATACAGGAAAATTGAAATAACCCCTTGTATCTTATCAGACCACCATGGAATAAAGCTGGACTTCAATAGCAAAAGAATCAACAGAAAGTCTACACTCACAAAGAAATTGAACAACTCTTTACTAGAGGAACACTGGGTCAGGGAAGAAATAAAGAAGGAAATCAAAGACTTCTTAAAATCCAACGACAATGAAGACACAACATACCCAAGCCTATGGGACACAATGAAAGCTGTGCTACGAGGAAAGTTCATATCACTAAGTGCCTTCAAAAAGAAAATTGTGACAGCTCATATTAGTGAATTAACAGCTAAACTGGGTGAATTGGAATAAAAAAAAAAAAAAAAAAAAAAACAAGCAAACACTCCCAAGATGAGCAGAAGGCAGGAGATCATCAAACTTAAGGCTGAAATCAACAACTTAGAAACAAAAAGAACTGTACAAAGAATCAATGAAATCAAAAGTTGGATCTTCGAGAAAACCAACAAAATAGACAGACCATTAGCCAAATTAACTAAAAGACAGAGGGAGAAAATACAAATCAACAAAATCAGAAATGAAAAGGGAGAAATAACAACAGACATTGAGTAAATACAGAGAATATTTGGATCCTACATTAAAAATCTATACTTCACCAAATTTGAAAACGTAAGTGGAATGGACAATTTTCTTGATAGATTCCACCTACCAATGCTAAATCAAGATTAGATAAACAGATTAAACAGCCCTATAACCCCTAAGGAAATAGAAACAGTCATTAAAAATCTCCCAACCAAAAAAAAGCCCAGGGCCAGATGGCTTTAGCAAGGAATTCTACCAGACCTTCAAAGAGGAGCTAACACCAATACTTTTCAAACTCTTTCACAAAATAGCATCTGAAAGAACATTGCCAAACTCATTCTATGAGGCCATAGTCACCCTTGTTCCTAAACCACACAAATACCCAACAAAGAAAGAGAACTTCAGACCAATCTCCCTCATGAACATAGATGCAAAAATACTTAATAAAATACTAGTAAACCGAATTCAAGAACACATCAAAAGTATCATAAACCATGATCAAGTAGGCTTCATCCCAGGAATCCAGGGATGGTTCAACATATGAAAGTCTATGAACATCATTCACCATATAAACAAGATGAAAAAAAAAAACACATGATAATCTCGCTAGATGCAGAAAAAGCACTTGACAAAATCCATCACCCCTTCATGCTAAAAGTTCTGGAGAGAACGGGCATACAAGGGCCGTAGCTAGAAATAATAAAGGCAATATACAGCAGGCCAGTGGCCAACATCAAAATAAATGGAGAGAATCTTGAAGCATTTCCTTTAGACTCAGGGAAAAGACAAGGATGTCCACTTTCACCATATCTCTTCAATATAGTACTTGAAGTTTTTGCTAGAGCAATAAGACAACTAAAGGACATCAAGGGGATAAACATCGGAAACGAAGAAGTCAAATTATCCCTATTTGCAGATGATATGATAGTATACATAAGTGACCCCAAAAATTCCACCAGAGAACGCCTTCAGCAAAGTGGCTGGATAAAAAATTAATTCAAAAAAATTAAAAGCCCTTCTTTATACAACCAACAAATGGGCTGAGAAAGAAATAAGGGAAACAACCCCCTTCACAATAGCCACAAACAACATAAAATACCAGGGGCTAACTCTAACCAAGCAAGTAAAGCACCTGTAAAACAAGAACTTCAAGCCCTTGAAGAAAGAAATGGAAGAGGCCTCTAGAAAATGGAAAGATCTCCTATGCTAATGGATAGGTAGGAACAACATAATAAAAATGGCCATCTTCCCAAAAGCATTATATAGATTCAATGCAATTCCTATCAAAATACCAACACAATTTTTATACACTTGGAAAGAGGTATTCTCGATTTCATATGGAACAACAAAAAGCCCAGAATAGCTAAATCAATCCTGTACAATAAAAAACATCTGGAAAGTATTACCATCCAAAATTTCAAGCTGTACTACAGAGCAATAGTTGTAAAAATAGCATGGTATTGGTATACAAACAGACCAGTAGAACAATGGAATCGAATTGAAGATCCAGAAATAGACCCACACACTTATGGCCACCTAATTTTTGACAAAGAAGCCAAAATGTCAAAATGGAAGAAGGACAGCATCTTCAACAAATGTGCTGGTCCAACTGGATGTCCACTTGTAAAGGAATGAAATTAGACCCATACATATCACCTTGTAAAAAACTTAAGTCCAAGTGGATCAAAGACCTTAGCATAAGGCCAGTCACACTAAATCTACTAGAAGCAAAAGTGGGAGAAACCCTAGAACTCATTGGCACAGGCGACAACTTCCAGAACAGAACACCAACAGCTCAGGATTTGAGATCAACAATAAATAAATGGGAACTCATGAAACTGAAAAGCTTCTGCAAGGCAAAAGACACTGTCATTCGAACAAAACGTCAGCCTACACTGGGAGAAAATCTTCCACAACACCACATCTGACAGAGGGCTAATATCCAAAATCTACAAAGAACTCAAGAAATTAAATGCCAAGAAACCAAATAATCCAATCAAACAAAGGGGGACAGAGCTAAATAGAGAATTCACAAAGGAGGAATCCCTAATGGCTGAGAGACACCTGAAGAAATGCTCAACATCCTTAATCATCAGAGAAATGCAATTCAAGACGACTCTGAGACTCCATCTCATACCTGTCAGAATGGCTAAGATCAAAAGCTGAAATGACAGCACATGCTGGTGAGGGTGTGGAGAAAGGGGTACCCTACTTCCTTGCTGGTGGGGGTGCAGGCTTGTGCAACTACTATGGAGGTCAGTCTGGCGATATCTTAGAAAACTTGGAATAGCTCTGCCTCAGGACCCAGCCATACCACTTCTGGGTATACACCCAAATGCCTCTTCACGGAATCATAAGGAAGTTTCCTTATCTATGTTTATAGCAGCCTTATTTGTAATAGCTAGAAACTGGAAACAACCCAGATGTCCCTCAACCGAAGAATGGGTTAAAAAACTGTGGTACATCTACACAATGGAATATTATTCAGCTATCAGGAACAATGAAATTGTACAATTTGCAGCCAAATGGATGGAAATAGAAAAGCTCATCCTGAGTGAGCTAACCCAGACTCAGAATGATGCATATGGCATCTATTCACTTATAGTAGGATTTTAGCTATACAGTAGAAAGTATCGATACTACAACTAACACACCAAAGGGAACACGGACATAGACTTTTAATTTTTCATTTTTATTTTTTTAATATTTTTTTATATTTTTTCTATTTTTTAGTCTTTTTATCTATTTGCCTGCTTATTTGTTTGTTTGTTTTTTAGTTTTCTCTCCCGGGCAATGAAACACTATTCACTGGTGGTACTGCCTCATAGACCTCCAATGAATGTGGAGGATCTTGGCCCTCATACGACCTCTCAGCTGAGATTAGGGACTGTTATATAAGGACATCCCATCCCCGAGAAGGCAGCTTCACAGACTCATTGGTACTTTGCAATATCTTATGAGTTTATTTAGTAAAATGAATTAACTAAGGCCCTGAAAATGCTGTCTAAAATATTGCTAAAATTGGAAGGTATTGAGATTTTTTATATGTACCTATTTAAAACTCAATTATGTAGAAGTTGCATCAAAAATTAATATCCCAGGAAAATTCTATCCAGAGAAGTTATATTTTCTATCCACGTTCTAATTTACAGTTTACTATATCATATTACTTTTAGGTGTTGCCAAGAATGGTCTTTAAATAAATAGATTAGAAAATTGTCTTCTGGAAACTTGCAGAATCTGAGGTAATGTAAAATAGAATAGGGACCATCTAAACATAACCTTGCTTTGTAAAAAACCTGTAGAAGTCAAATTATCCCTATTTGCAGATGATATGATAGTATACATAAGTGACCCCAAAAATTCCACCAGAGAACTCTTACAGCTGATAAACACCTTCAGCAAAGTGGCTGGATATAAATTAATTAAAAAAATAAGAAGCCCTTCTTTATACAACCAACAAATGGGCTGAGAAAGAAATAAGGGAAACAACCCCCTTCACAATAGCCACAACAACATAAAATACCTGGTGGTAACTCTAACCAAGCAAGTAAAGGACCTATACAACAAGAACTTCAAGCCCTTGAAGAAAGAAATGGAAGAGGCCTTTAGAAGATGGAAAGATCGCCCATGCTCATGGATAGGTAGGATCAACATAATAAAAATGGCCATCCTACCAAAAGCAATATATAGATTCAATGCAATTCCTATCAAAATACCAACACAATTTTTTATACACTTGGAAAAAGCTAGCCTCAATTTCATATGGAACAACAAAAAGCCCAGAATAGCTAAATCAATCCTGTACAATAAAAAAAAAACCTCTGGAGGTATTACCATCCCAGATTTCAAGCTGTACTACAGAGCAATAGTTGTAAAAACAGTATGGTATTGGTATAGAAACAGACCAGTAGATCAATGGAATCGAATTGAAGATCCAGAAATAGACCCACACACTTACGGCCACCTAATTTTTGATAAAGAAGTCAAAACGGCACAATGGAAGAAGGACAGCATCTTCAACAAATGGTGCTGGTCCACTGGATGTCCATTTGTAAAAGAATGAAGTTAGACCCATACTTATCACCTTGTACAAAACTTAAGTCCAAGTGGATCAAAGACCTTAACATAAGGCCGGTCACACTAAATCTATTAGAAGAAAAAGTGTGAGAAACCCTCGAACTAATTGGCACAGGCGACAACTTCCTGAACAGAACACCAACAGCTCAGGACCTGAGATCAACAATCAATAAATGGGACCTCATGAAACTGAAAAGCTTCTGTAAGGCAAAGGACACTGTCATTCGAACAAAACGGCAGCCTACAGACTGGGAGAAAATCTTCACCAACCCCACATCTGACAAAGGGCTAATATCCAAAATCTACAAAGAACTCAAGAAATTAAATGCCAAGAAACCAAATAATCCAATCAAAAAATGGGGGACAGAGCTAAATAGAGAATTCACAAAGGAGGAATCCCTAATGGCTGAGAGACACTTGAAGAAATGCTCAACATCCTTAATCATCAGAGAAATGCAACTCCAGACGACTCTGAGATTCCATCTCACACCTGTCAGAATGGCTAGGATCAAACACTCAAATGACAGCACATGCTGGCGAGGGTGTGGAGAAAGGGGTACCCTACTCCATTGCTGGTGGGAATGCAGGCATGTGCAACCACTATGGAGGTCAGTCTGGCGATATCTTAGAAAACTTGGAATAGCTCTGCCTCAGGACCCAGCCATACCACTTCTGGGTATACACCCAAATGCCTCTTCACGGAATCATAAGGAAGTTTCCTCATCTATGTTTATAGCAGCCTTATTTGTAATAGCTAGAAACTGGAAACAACCCAGATGTCCCTCAACCGAAGAATGGGTTAAAAAACTGTGGTACATCTACACAATGGAATATTATTCAGCTATCAGGAACAATGAAATTGTACAATTTGCAGCCAAATGGATGAAACTAGAAAAGCTCATCCTGAGTGAACTAACCCAGACTCAGAAGGACACATATGGCATCTATTCACTTATAGTAGGATTTTATCTATATAGTAGAAGGTGTCGATACTACAACTAACACACCAAAGGGAACTTGGACATAGACTTCTTATTTTTAATTTTTATTTATTTTTTATATATTAGTTATATTTTTTTTCTAATTTTTAGTCTTTTTCATCTATTATATGCTTATTTGTTTGTTTGTTTAGTAGTTCTCTCTCCCGGGCAACGAGACACTTTTCACTGGTGGTACTGCTTCGTAGATCCCCAATGAATGAAGAAATTCTTGGCCCTCATACGACCTTTCAACTGAGATGAGGGACTGTTATATAAGGACATCCCACCCCAGAGAAATGGGATAGAAGGGTTAGGAGGTAAGGAAAAAAATGAAATGTGATGTTTCAGCCTTTTACTACTAATTGTCATAAACTGTTTAGGATAATTAAGAAATGCAAACTAATGGTTATGCAAGCCAATCATTCTGTTAGGTACTATGACAGCCTATTATAGTTACTTGCTAAGCTAATCAGAAATAAAGCTGCAAGAGACAAGCAACATCTGCTTACCCTAATAGAAGAAATAGATAGGGCCTCTTCAAAAACCTCAAGAGATCTGTAGAATAGGGCATTCAAAGATGTTTTCGTAACTTTAGATTTTTTTATATCAAGACATATCAACTTCTGACAGCACCCCCTATTCTCCAAGTAGAAGATGAGCATCGAAGAATCTCCAGTGGGAGATGATTGAATTAGTCACAAGCCTATCTCTTGGTAGGAAAAGCCCCTTGCTCCAACTGTAGACAGAATGCTGTCCAAAAAGGACAAAACCTGGAAGCAGGTAAGTCGACAGCCTAGCTCTGCCAAGACAGGGTAGGCAAGTTCTTCATAACCCCTGCTCTACAATCAATGTCTGTCAGAGAAACGGGGCCAAATGACTGAAGATCGATGCTGTAATGTATGGAGATAAAATGGAAACTGTCTAGGCAGCCACTGGTATGTCATTTCTTAGTTTGGGAAGCTGCAGGCCCTGTATTTCCTATAAAATCAGATATATTTATCCCTCTCAGGTTTCTGAGGTGGTTGAAGAACAGATAGCTAGAGTCTCATAATTAAATTTTGAGTTGTTTAGGAGTCAAGAGAGTGTTGTAGATCTAAGAAGATGCTTTTAAAATTGTGTTGCAAGTTAGTATGAATGTTGAGTTAGATACAGAACTTTAAACTTGTGGAGATGGTTAGATAGTAGAATGTTAAAGACAGGTGCCAAATACATATGGACTGGTCATTGGGAATGTACGTTAAGCCATATAACCCTCATAACTGTGGCCTAATTACCTCTGTTGTACTGTATTGTGTTTATTACTTTAAGAGAAAGAGCGATTTGTTGGACTGAAAGGGGAATCTGTAGGGGGAAATAAGATATACTTTAAACTTAAAAGAAAAAAAAAAGGGAAGAGGATGGGCATTTGAGGGTGGGAGGGTGGGACTGGAGGGGGAATAGGGAGGGGACTGCGATTGAGATGTAACTTGAAGAAATAAAAAATAAAGGAAAAAAAACATAACAAAAAAACCTATGGAATTGTTCAGAGGTTATTCTGTTTCTGAGTTACTCCCATAGAGAAGTGAGATAGTTAGAAAAATTGATATTTAATAAAAATTCAGCCTAAATTATTCATTATAATTTTAAAGAATAAGATTCGTTGTTAATTTAACTTCCATTTCATAAATAACTTTTGGAGGTAGTAATATTGATTATGTGGCTAAAGATGCATAAAAATTATGAATATATAGAAAGTCCTTATTCTGGAATAATAATACCCAAATAAAAACTATACCATCAAGAGTTCCAGTTATCCTTTAAAAATATTCTACCATTTAGTTGAGAAGCAAAACTTCTTAAAATGTGCTAAAGTTGAATATACAGTAACAGATAAAAATAATAAAATGTTACTATAGGAAACAAGAAAATCACATACAAGTTCTATATTCTGGCTTATTATTTTAACTGTGACATGTTCCCTAGATGCTGTTATTCCAATGTGCTCTCCTCAGCTTAGGTAAATGATATTGGGACCACAGAAATAATGATAACCTAGAAGAAGATAAGTACATCGTATGGCTTACGGAAGAGTCACATTTCAACTTTGATAACAATAACAGCCAGGCCATAAATGCCATGTAAGAACTGTTAAGGTATTACTAGTATTATTAAAGTATTTTAATTCCACAGTTTCTACAAGCACATATCAAAATGGACATTTTTGTGTTTAGTTTAATATTGTCATCTTCATTCATACGTATAATATACTGTACCTTGAAACTTTGTGTCAGAATAGTTTTGAATGTGGAACTGAGTCATCCATATTTGTATGCAGTACCTAAGGTTGACATTTTACTGTCACAAGAGTCTAAGAAATGGGGACAAATGACAGATGTCAAAGCTGTAAGCCTGTGTAGTTTGGTATGTATTAGGTTCTTGGTATATGCAAAGATGTTCCATGAGCCACCATAATCTAGTCATAGATTCCTATCATCCAGGTGTTTAAGTAAAGCTGTAAGATATATATATTAATCAGAAACAAAATGAAATTGTTCAAGTGCAGCTGGGCACATAAAATTCCCAGAAATATTAACTTGTCCTCTTGCCAGACGCATTTTCTACAAGCATAAAACTGTAGTAACACTTGTTACCTGTTAGTGGGACACTTTGCCCTAATAGAGTTGCCACATAGGCCCCCAGTGCAAGAGGATGCTCTTAGCCCTTACATGACTGTTGAACTGAGGGGGGTGATAAGTAGGGGCGCTCCACTCCGAAGAAGTAATATAGGTGGGAGAGAGGGTTAAAGGCGGGAGGATGGCACCAGGAGGGTTGAGTAGATGAAACTGTAGTAGAGATGTAACTTAAAGTAATAAATAAATAAACAAAAAAGAAATTGAAAAGAATTATGTGCTCTTACATGTGATTGCAAATCTCTTAGTACGTAGACTATAAAATATGTAGATTGCAAATAATTATAAAATGAAATATATGTACAGAAACAGGATAAGTAATCTCTATTTATTTAAAACTCTTCCAAATAAACATAACAGGTAGTATAGTAATGGATATAGTTATTAAAAAATGAAAGTGATAGAGCACAAAAATTGATACATTTAAACAAATACAAACCCAAGCTCCATTCCAGCATGCAGTATGACAGCTTTTTATGTGTAGTGAACTGAATCAATAAAGAATGGCTGTACCTCCATTCTGCCTCCAACAAATGCTAACAGCTCACTACCAACGCTGAAGTACTATTTTAATGAAGACTCTATTTCCATTCACTCCAGACAGAAAGGGAAGTGAAAGTTCAAAGAAATATTTCAATCGTGTCCACCATCGTGAACTAACAGATTCTTAAGGTTCCCCCCTGGAGCATGGAAAAGCAGTTATTAACAGAAGCATGGGTGGCTAACACACATGTAACAATGACAGGTCCCAGCACAGCATGGGTGACAACTGATGGAAAGCTCCATGCTGGAGTTCACTGCACAACCTTCTGGCAGCCAGTCCTCTAAGAACTTTTAGTGTCTGAGAGTGTCTTAATGGCTTGCATAATTTGACAATGGGCCTTACAAAATTTGTAAGTTTGCCCATGTTTGTGAGTCTTATACCATTCTCTTGAGACTTGTGATGTTTCTGTGTTTTTCACTACTCTACACACAGGAAGATGTTAATCTTCAGGAAACAGCTATATGAATACATTCAAATGTGGAAAAATATGACAAGAGAAAATTTATAGTTATTGTCAAATATAAAATGAGGGAGAAGGGAGGGGAAAGAAAGGATGGTGAATGGAAAAATAAGAAAAGGAGAGAAGATAAACAAGGGATCTTAAGTTATCAGGATTAGGAATATTTGCAGCTTATAACATGTTGTGATGTCTTTGTGCCTCTGTGGGGAGAGATGTAGGCAGAACTTCCTAAATTAACATACAGTGAAAATTACCACCAAAATTCAATCCACCACAAGAAGTTAAACGTTTGAGGCTGAAGATGTATCTGAAGTTTTACAGAGTGTTTGCCTAACGTGTAAGAAACTCTGGCTTCTAGCCCCAGTACTTGGATGGTGAAGAGAGGAGAACTGGAACTACATGACTGTCCTCTACTACATAGGAAGTTCAAAGCCAGCCCAGGAAACAGGAGACTCTGTTTGAAACTAACTAAAAAAAAAAAAAATAAAAAAAATACATAAGTGAGTAGTAGGAGGTTTAAGATATCAAGATCTACATACAGAAAAATAGGAAAACATTGAAATTATGTATGCCAAAATTTTCTAGAATCTTATAAAGTTTATGAGTAGCTAATAAATAGAATACCATAAAATATAAACTTGTAAAGGAAGGTATAAATACAGAATCTTGTTCACTAAAATAGTGTGTCATTGCATCTGCTTTTTACATCTGCTTTTTACATTTCCATGTGCCCAATATATTTAATAAGATTTTTTTCTAAATGGTGTGTGTGTGTGTGTGTGTGTGTGTGTGTGTGTGTGTGTGTGTGTG
>CAJQZJ010001896.1:3328970-3364153 GCA_907164525.1 Lophiomys imhausi | reverse complement strand
GTGTGTGTGTGTGTGTGTGTGTGTGTGTGTGTGTGTGTGTGTGTGTGTGTTTTGCTGTGGATTGAAGATTAGGCCCCATGTGTGTTAGGAAAACATTCTACCATTGAACTATACATCCAGCCTTTAGTCAGAATTCTTAACTTTGTTAAGAAATGAAATTAAAAACTTTGGAGTAAATGGGGAAAAGTACATCATTTACAAAAAACAAAGGATTTTTGTGAAAACACATAGAAAGTATAGCAAACATTAATACGTTAATAAAAGTTCAGCAGAAAAAAAACCTTAGACTCTGAGAAACATCAAAAAATGAAATCCTTAGTGGGAAGAATGTAACTGTATGGAATCAATAAATATATCATAATCACTTCACTTTAAAAACACAGTAGAGTAGAATATCGATATGCTGAATTTACTCCACTGTTTCATACACATACACACCCACACACACATATTTATCTATCTATCTAGATATTCAATTATTTTATTTCTGCCAAGACTATTATTAATAAATTTTTTCCTAATCTATACAATAACATTTTATTCACTAGTTTCTGATCAAACTGTTTAAAACAAGAGTCAGAATCATTTTCTGAATGTGTATAAGGGAAAATATCATTAGAATAATAGAAACATCTGTATTCTGTGTTCTGGATTTTGCCATACACATTGACAAAAACAATTCCTAAGGAGTTATACAGAAGGCTGTAAAATAAATAGGGATAAATTCAGTCAGCAAACAGAGTATATTTGTTTGAATAACTAATAATATTTTCAGTTGTTCAAATTAGCCTGTATTTCTATGATCAACATGAAATTTATGGCTCTAGAATTTTCATTTGCTTTATTCATTCCATTGTTCTTTTAAAACTTTATTCCATAAATTACTTTTTTAATGAACAAATATACCAACTGTATCTGTCAAGTTGCATATGTAAAGCATGTAATCCATAAGTTCATATATTAAAAGAATTAAAGTATTAAAAATAAGAAGTTTCGTATGAAGAAACCATACTATTCAAAAAATTGAATGAGGAAGGCCCTGAATTCAGAGCTTTGTTCTTCATAACATTAAGAATTCATTAAATATGTTTCAAATAGAATTCTTTCTTGAGACTTCCCTGTGATGTGAGAGTGAAAATGTGTTGGGAATGCTAATACAGCATAGTCATTGTGAGTCCACCATCAACCTTCACAAAGGTGCTTTTGCAAATTTAGGATTTAGGTTGAGCTTACTGTGAGCAGATTGTGAGTTCTTTAGGGCAGTTTGGCTAGTAGTTTTACAACCCTAGTTTGCAAGTAAGATTGGAAGAAAATGATGTGGGAAAGAGACAAAAAGAAGTATGAAGTCAGATCATCCACTACCTGAGCTCTGTTCTACAGGAAAACCCTTAAACATGGTGAAAACACAAACTTCAATAGCACTGCATCCAGAATACAAAGGAAACCATTTATATAATTACTTCTGGAAACCACGGGTTGAAAACTTGTCTTAGGAGTTGTTAAGACCTTGAACCTTCCTTCTCACAACAAAGTGTGATTAAATGTTTCCAGAGGCCTATGCAACAAGGAATGAGGCACTGACAGCAAATGCTGTGACTGACAAGTGCTTCTGTTAGTTATGCAGTGTCTACTTAATGACTGATTTGCATTTCATTCTGAAGGAAAAGTAGCATATTTGTGAAGTAATTAACAGTTCTTATTTATGTATTGATTTGCTCATTAGCAAAATCTTGATGTATAATGTTGACAAGAACATCATGGTGTTACCTTGAAATTCAGCATATTGGAATTGATGATGAAATAACCCTTACGACTTAAATGCACCTCTTGATACATAAAAGGTTGCGTGGGACATCAATGATTCAAAATCATAATAAAAATGGATTTAAGGTAAAATTAGATCCACTGCCTTTCATGATTATTACAAGACTGACTTATGTGGTCACTAACATTATACACGATCCATGAGTTGTTGCTTATTCAGGAAGTGGATGTTATCCTGGAGTCAGGTGTATCTTTATGTCTTGTGGTTCCAAATTTCATAACAATTGTTTGGTAACATGTTTTAAGAGTGAAACAGTTTTGCTCTCAATCACTCATCAAAACAGACTTTACCCCCATTATGCACTTTAATTGATCTATGTCACACACATTGTATAATTCACAGTTTAAATATACAAATAAAATTTTGATGAACTCATGGTGTTATGCAACCACCCAGCTTGGAAGAAACTCCATCATATTACCACTGATACCTCAGTCTTTTCATTCCTATATTCTATTGAATATTAATACATTTATTCATTGTTAGCATTGTCCTGCAAACTCCCAACTCCTACACTCTACTATATATCAATTTCTGTCTTCATGGGCTTGGCTTGGCTGGAAATTCCATATAGATAAAATTATATATCTGCCCTTTACATCTGCATTCTTTCCCTGGGAAATGTTTTCATATTTAATTCTGGTATGATACTTTGGCATTTATGCTGAGTTTTCTCTGTCATGTCTGTAAATGGAAGACTAAGAAGAGGAGGGATAGTAACATTCCGATTACTACTATACAATGTGTTTCCATTTGTTTTCCAAAGAACATTATATTTTTTCCTTGTTTGTTTCAGTATCAATAGTGTGGCTGTCAATATTCCTGTAAAAGAGTATATGTGATAAACTACTGCCCAGGCAATTACTTGTTCTCCAGCATCTGATGGTTAGGTCCTATTGGTAAGTACAATACTAATGTGTCATAGAATTGAATTTAAGCTGGTACCGAACTAGAAGATTCACCCCTACAGACTCTTTCATGCTTCATGAAGGGATTCTGAATGCTACCAGATAAGAAGCATAACCATCAATATTAAACAAATACCAACACTGAGATCTACAGAAGCAATCTGCCTAAAAGACACAGTGGTGCAATAATAACACAGATGTTACAGAAGCAACTGATAATTTTTTAAAATTGTATTTAAAACCGACTCCGTGAGATTGAAACCATGGTTGATGGTTCTAATTTGACCAAGAACTTGAGATCAGATAGGTCATGGACCCAAGGAAAACCTACTATTATTATTCTGCAAAAAGAACATGGTAATAAAATGACTCCCTATGATATTTTGCTATGCTCATAGATCAGTGAATTGTGCAACATTCATTAGTGAAATTTCATTTTGCAATATGTAGAAATTAAAAGTCACACACGTAGACAGTATTCAGAGATTGAGAGATGCTTAAGCACTTGGAACTAAATTCATATCTCATCTCCATCAAACCCTTCCCCCCAAGGGTAAGGGATATATATGGAAGAAGGAGCAGAAAGATTTTGAGAGCCAGAGGTGGTAGATGACTACAAGGAAGTCACATCTAAACCCAACAGGATTGATGCATATATTAACTTACAGAGACTGTGAAACATAGAAAGGACCTGCACAAATTCAAGCCAGATGAAATCATAGCACTAAGAGGTGTGAGTAGACACACCTAACCATTATTCTATTGCAATTGATACCTGCTGACAAAGGGAAAATCAGTTTTATTCAATGGTAAATCATTGGGTATATCAATAAACTTCATGGGTTTCACTGAGAAGGTTTTGTTTTGCTTTCTTATATTTCATAATATTATATTTTCATTTGTTTTTTGAATATTTTTAGAGAGAAAGAAAAGAAAGACTATAAAGTGTGTAGACGGGGAAGTGGGGAAGACATGGGAGAGGGAGGGAGAGGATGAAACCTCTCCATAATTTATCCTGCTTACAAGATATACAGGGATAAATATGGAGCAGTGATTAAAGGAATGGCCAATCAATGACTGGTGCAACCTGAAACCCACCTCATGGTAGAAAGTCAGCTCTGACACAATTAATGATATTTTGTTATGCTTACAGACAGGAACTATCCTCTGAGAAGCCCCACCCAGCAGTGGATTGAAACAGATGCTGAGAAACACAACCAAACATTAGGCAGAGCCCCCTGGGATTCTTGTAGAAGAGTGGGACAAAGAATAGAGGGATCCAGAGGGGACAAGAACTCCACAAGAAGACCAAAAGAGTCAATTAGTCTAGGCTCCTGGAGGCTTACAGAAGCACTGACCAAAAAGCATAGATAGACTGGATCTAGGCCCCTTACACATATATAGATGATAGGCAGCTTAGTCTTTATGCAGATTCCTTAGCAACTGGAGTGGATGGGGCCTGTCTCTGACAAGGACTCTTGACTGTTTGTGGAACAGTATATCTAGCTGTACTGCCTTGTATGGCCTCAGTAGAAGAGGATGCTCTTAGTCCTGATGTGACTTGATGAGCCACAGTGGGTTGGTTGAGGGGGATGAGGGGAGTACTTCCCTTTTTTGAGGAGAAGGGGTTAAGGGAAAAGGTAAGAGGATGGGAAGATGGGACCAAGTGGAGAGGAAGGAGGGGGTTGTGATCAGGATGTAAAATTAATAAGTAATTAAGTAAATAAATAGGTAAGTAAATAAATAAAATACATATAATTACTGTTTTCTTTTTGCTTCATGGAATTATTAAAAATAAGTTTATGTGAAGCAAATGCTCATTTCTACAAAATTCTTCCTATACCCAACATCAATTTATTAATCACCAGATAAGGAGACTTCCTTTCTAGGTACATCAACCCTAAATTACATTTTAAAATTTGTTCCTTTTTCAATTATTTTTCTTTGCTGAAAGGAAGGAAATATTTATATTCAAATACCAAATATTGTGAATAATGGTTTATAGCTTTCATTTAAAGAAATTAGTTTAGGTTATATTTTCTTTTCTTAGATGTTATAAAATTGCTAAATTTCAATTATTAGTAACGTGTTTCATGATGTTTTGTGAACTCTACATTAGATAACTGGTAATGCATGTACAACATCTATTATTTATAGAAATCACCTAATTCCTGATGTGTTAAAGATCTTATCTCAGTTCTATATAGTTATGTAAGTTTTTATTCAACTTTGAATTGTAGGCTTTCGTGCCTCTAAAAAAGAGACTACCCTAAACTATAATGTTTATGTTGCTACTTATATTTTCTGGTTACATTGCTTTAATTACAATTTTAAAATTTATGCTTTTCATGATATTTTCTACAAAAACATCATAGGTATCAGATCCTTCACAGTTACTGGAAACAATGAAATCAGATTATCTCATTAGCACAGTGACAGATCTGTGAATTCAAGGCTCTGAGTTGACAAAATCTGCCTAGGAAAATTCCTAGAACATGAAATACAGATTTTATTTATAGATAGAATCATGTATCCACTGCAAAGATGTTAAAAGTAGTGTCATTCTTATTTGCATTCTGAATAATTGGATGAATAGAGTTCATTGGAATGGCTGAAGCCTTTAATTAAGATTAATAGCTGAGCTCTTAGCTATATTTAAATTTAAGTACAGTATTTACTTAGCCATCAATTTCACTTATTTAAAAATTTTCTCTGAAGTTTACTATACTCACTGGCTAATTTGTGCATCATATATAAAATTAGTAAGAATAAAAATGTGCTTTTATGTTTCTATGTGGGTTCTTGGTGGAAGGTATAATTGTATATGCGTGTTCCTGTGTGTGCATGTTTGTGTAGGCATAGGTACACACATGTAGATACATACATGCAGGAGTAGTAGAAATGAGAGACTCATTGCTGACTGTCTGCCTCAGTAATTTCTCCACCTCACTTTTTTAAAACAAGGCCTGTCACTGACTAGAGCTCAGTAGTTTTTGCTAGGCAGGTTGACTAGTGAGCCCAAGGTAGCCTACTATTTCATATTTCTAGTGATGGGATCATACATTCTTGCCACAACACCCAGATTTTAAGTGTGTTCTTGCAGTCCAAACTCAGAAAAATTGTTCTTGTATGGCAAGAACATTATCATCTGAGCCACCTTCCCAACCCTATCAGAATACTTTTGTGATGTCATATTTAGTTTTAACTAATCCAAGTATTTAGAGTGTCATAATGACTAGGAAACCATAAATTTCAGAGTTTTCTATTCAACTAATTCATGAATGAATTTAGTATTATAACCTATTTTACAGTTTACCAGTGCAGTTTTCAGGTTGAGAAAGAAATGTTTAATTGGAAAAGAACATGAAACAATACAAATTCTAGTCTTGATAAATCTAAGAAAGGGAAATATCTGTAAACCACATGTAAAACACTGCAGATATTGAGACACAATATGTAAGCAAAATGAAAAGGCATCATTCTTCATTGATGAGAAAGAAAAAGTAGCAAACCAAAAGTTGACTTACTCTACAGAACTTCTAGTGGTCTAGTACTTCTGAAGTACAATTACTGAAAAAGGCTGTGTTTGAGAATTGTTTTCAATTTTGTGAAAGCAGGCATTCTTTAATGCCCATGCATATTCTAGGAAAAGCATAAGCCATATTCATAGGCAGGTGAACAAAATTCCTACTTCCCAAAAGATGAACATGTAAATGACATTTCTCAGTAAAGATGGGACTGGCGGCTTTCCTTCCTGATCTTTTTGGTAATTTGCACAATGACTATCTTCAAAGTAGAATATAGGTACCCGAGTCTTTCATTAAACTGAACCACCTCAGAGAAAAGAATGTTGCTTATTGTCATCTGAGAACATCATGGAAAACACAAATAATAGCCAAAGTTGACATCTGAGAAGCTCTACAAAGAAGGAAATAACCAAATGAACTAATGTGCAAACAAAGCAAAATGAAGACAAGAAAACAACAAAATGGACAGCATGAGCAAGACTGAAGAAAGTTGGATATTTTAGAAAATGTGTAAATAATATCCTTAGAGAGACTCTTATATCAAATCAGGAGAATCTTCAAGAGCTATATAAATCATAATTAGGCAATAAAATACAGACTTTTAAACTAAATGAATTATGTTGAATATCGAACATTTGTAGAATTTTGTATATTATTAAGAATATGACATTCAAAGAGGTTTTCTTAAGATTTTTTGATATTGAGACATGTCAGATCCTGACAGCACCACCTATTCTACTCTAAGTAGATGAAGAACATCCAACAATCTCCATTTGGAAATGGTTGCATTAATGGTAAGCTTGCCACTGGGCAAGAAAAATCCCTTGCTTCCACTCTAGACAGAATGTTGTCTGAAATGGACAAAACTTGGAAGCAGGTAAGTTGACAGCCTAGTTCTGCTAAGACAGGGTAGACAAGTCCTTCACAATTTCTGCTTTGCAATTAATGTCTGTCTGAAATACTGGGCCAAAAGGCTGAAGATAGATGCTCTAATGTATTGAAAGAAATTGGGGACTGTCCAGGCAGCCAGTTGTCTGACATTTCTTAGTTTTGGAAGCTGCTTGCTCTGAACTTCCTGTATATTCAGATATATTTATTCTTCCCAGGTCTCTGATGTGGTTGAAGACTAGATAGTTATAGTCTCACAGTTAAATTTTAAGTTGTTTAGGAATTAAAAGGATGTTCTAGGTCTAAGAAGATGTTTTAAAGTTGGTAATGCAAGTTAGGTTGGAAACTGAATTAGATATAAAATTTTAAACTCATGGAGATAGATAATAGAATATTAATATCAGTTAC
Source organism: Lophiomys imhausi (assembly GCA_907164525.1). Taxonomy (NCBI): domain Eukaryota; kingdom Metazoa; phylum Chordata; class Mammalia; order Rodentia; family Muridae; genus Lophiomys; species Lophiomys imhausi. Next base: position 3,356,597 of record CAJQZJ010001896.1, on the reverse strand, counting down.
CAAATACATATGGACTGAAAATTGGGAATATATGTTATACCTAATAATTATCATAATTATGGCCTAATTATTCTTATTGTTGTGTGTTGTATTTATTGCTATAAGAAAAAGTGCCTTTTATTGGACTAAAAGGGAGAGCAGTTGGGGGAAAAAGATACACCTTAAATTAAAAATAAGCAGATATGAGGGTGAGAGGGAAAAGGGTAAGAGGGTGAATCCAGGAAGAGAAGAAGGGTGGGAACTATTATTGAGATGTAACTTGAAGAAATAAGCAAGTGTTAAAAAAACTTCCTTGGAAATATTAGAGTTAAACATTGAAATGATAATATTGAACATCTAAGAAAATTAACTGTTCCAGGCATTCAAGCATGCTTATATGAGTTGCTCCAAAAAGAGAAAATAGTGGGGAAAACAGCAAAGAAATATACCATAAAAATATTAAAACTAGAGAAAACAAATCTCAACACTGAAAGAATACACCAAGCATCAAAATGTAAAGAAACAAGGTCCATTCTGTAGTACAAGGACATCAAGGATTTTACAAAATTGTGGCTCAAAAGTACAGTTTAATGTTTTCTATATGTTAATAATAAGACAGTTTCATACATACAAAAATCAGAAATGAGTATTAAGGTAACTTCTTTATCAGCTATACTGAATGAAAACTAAAGAAAAATGTGGCTGGTACTGACAATTTCAAGAGTAAATCATTCCTTTAATATTTGTTAGTTGAACATTTTACTATAATGCATAATAGAATTTAATATAGACTTCAGTGTGTTTAAACAAGGTATGTGCAAGTAGGAAATGACCATAGGTAAGTGTTTGCCTATAGGTAATGTGTTGCAGAGTCAGTTCTTAGGGGAGAGTGATAATGACAATAGTAGGAACTGGAGACTGCTGGTAAAAACACAGTTCCCAACACAAAATCATCAGTAATCTTCCAGCTCTCTCAAGGTCAAATCAATAAACATGTTTACATAAATGTGTTTAACCATCTGTCCTTCCTAAAATCTACAAAAGACAGTATGATCTTACCATTACAGTGCATGTGATACACAATTTTATCAGAATATACCTCTTATTAATAATTAAATGAAGTTATGTGTGTGTGTTTATCTTCTTCCGTTTCTTAACTTTCACTGTGCTTTTTATTGAGCTCAATTATTATACATATTTTAGAGTGGCTTTAACTGTTTCATGTTTTAATATGTGTTTCCCTTTAACACTGAATTAGATTTATATGTGAATTATCATTCACACATACAAGAAGGTGAAGGTGGTTTATATAAGGCTTAAAGATCTCTATTAGTTATGTTTCTCTAGAGAAACAGAACTTATAGAATGAATATTACAAAGACATTTATTAAAATGTGTAAAAGAATTATAATACAGAAACATGGTTACTTTTACATACAAAGACTTAAGTCTGTGTGATCCATGATACAGACATGCCCTTAATACACACCTTTAATCCCTCTGCCTGGAATACAGACACACCTTTAATCCAAAACAATGATGTCTAATTGGGTGGTAGACAAAGTGACAAATCAGAGAAAGATTTGAATGGGTTAGAGATAGGATAAGACCAACTCTGAGGAAACAGAGAGGAAAAGAGAGGCTACTTAAGAGAAGGGTATGGACAGAGAGAGAGCTGAGTTCAGTGTAGTACAGTTGAGTGAAGTTGAGTTTGTGCAGCCAGTGCAGTTCAGTTCTTGGAGTTCAGAGACAGTTTTTCCAAGCAGAGCAATTCAGTGAGAAGCAGAGAGAAATCAGTTTAAATAAGTCAACTTGGGGAGGAGTTTTGAGCCAGAACAGGTGAGTTGAATCAGCCAGTCAGAATTCAGAAAGAATTGGAAAGGTTGAGCCTATTCAGCAGTAAGTCTTGGAGTCTGAAAGTATTCTAGTCCTACGTTACCAGATAGAGGATGGAAACTGAAGGCTTCAAACCTGGGCTTGCAAAAGATTAAATTGCATGGCAGCTAGAAGCTTCCAGGCCTAGGCGTAGGGATAGATAGAGATGTTCTGGGCTCAGCCCATGCTCTGTATTAGTAAAGCTTTTGTTTAGCTCTCATCTCTTTCCCTCTTCTGAGGAAAGAAAAACAACACAAGAATGGCTTACAGGCTATGGTCCAGCCAGTCCAAAAGCGGCTGCCTAACAGTAGAAGGTCCAGCAATCCAGTTATTGCTCAGTGAGTGAGACTGGATGTCCCAGATGGTCTTCAGTAAACCCCAGGCTCTTCAAGAAGTAAGTTCTAAAGCCATTGAAGTAATAGACTTGCTAATAAGAGTAAGAGAAAGCTGGCAAAGAGAGAGCAAGCTTCCTTCTCCCATGTCCTTTATATTTGCTGTCAGCAGAAGGAGAGGTACAAGTTAAAGGTAGATTTTATCACATCAAAAGGTCTGGATCAAAGGTGTAAATCCTACTTCAAAGATCTAGATTAGAAGTGGCCTTCCTAGTTCCAATGATTTATTTAAGGAAAAAAAAAAAAAAGACCTCCCTCAAGAGTGTGCCCAGACCATTATATGTTAATTAATTCCAGATATGGTCAAATTGACAAGAAGAGCCATCCCAAGGTGCAACTGTTTTATATTTGAGTGGCCTAGGGTGGAACAAGTAAATATCTATTACTTTCATGTTTTACACAAAATATCAGAGGAAAGGGAAAAGGTTAAAAATAAATATGTCCCGACTTAGTGCTGCCTTGCCCTTGTCATTTTGAATAATGCTTTCTTAAACTGGTGGCACTATTTGCAGGGTGTGAACTTGCAGGAATAATACAGCGGGCATGTTTATGCAGCAGAATCTTGTTTTTAGGGAGGTAAGAGAAAAACAAGTTATCTTTAATTTTTGTAGTCTTTGAAAAATTAGTATTAATGACAGTTATTGAAAAAAGAGACCATGTACTTGAAGTAGTGTGGGGAGGGTTATATGGGTGAATTTGGAGAGAGGAAAGTAAAGGGAGCAACAGAATTATTTCATAATTTGAAAAACGAAATTAGTGTTACTGATTCAGATATAGGAGGACTTGCTCTCGTTGCAGTAGAACAGAAAGTAGAGTAGAACTTGGGTTTCTAATCACGATTTCAGGGACTGCTTTGCGAGATGACCACCTGTGTTTGGAACACTGCACAGTAGACTATCAGGTTGCATGTACATGACCGGCTCTCTCTGGCCTACTCATTGCCTCTGTGGCACATAAGAAAATGAGATATAATCCTGTGCTAAGCTGATGTGTAATCATCATGTGAAAGGACTCTCCTTATGCATTGGACTCTATTAAGTCCCTCCCTTGTTGACAAGTTTTGGGTACAAAGCCACAGCCCACAACTTCCAAACATCTGTATAAGACTACCAAATACAGTGGAGGCTCCTTTAGGCACTTGAAAACTTGCTGATGTGATCCTCCTTAACTAATTGCCAGATTCTGGAAATCTCTGTTTCTCTTGGTCCTCTATAGAAATGAAAATAATTGAAATTTATATTAGATGCCTAGTAATTTGGCCTTAATTCAGCAAAAAGATGAATAATATGATATCTGATTAATAATATCTATTGTTATAAGTGCCCTTGTTGGCTTTCATTTTTCCAAGTCACACTGTTTATGCTATCACCTTTATTTTCAGTTAAAAATGAAAAAAATGTTTGATGATTTTGAATTCTTAGGCAACATTAAACATTTGAATAATTTAAGTGTTGTTAAAACATCATAATATGTTTAGGTATTTTGCTTTTGTCTTTGACTTTTGGTTTTTGATGTCATTACTATTTCTCATGAATTTTTTTATAATTACAGTAGCTGTAAATTATGCTTCAAAGTAACTGAATATTTTGAAGAGGAACTTTTGCAGTGATCTCAAAATGCTTGTAATATTTTGGTGTATTGACTAGTGGCTTCAGAAATACAAGGATGGATTTCCAAGCAGTAGCAGTTAGACGATTCCACCTGAGTTTCAATAACACTATAGAGCAATATCAGTTCCCAAATTAGTAGAATAATAAATGAAGATTTCTAAAAAAAAAAAAAAAAAAAAGGAATACAGTAAACAAAGTCACAAAGAAATTTCTCAGCAGAAAATGAAATAAATGCTGCTTGGGTGGTGGTGGCACATGCCTTTAAATCCAGCACTCAAGAGGGAGAGGCAAGTATATCTCTGTGAGTTTGAAGCCAGCCTGTTACCGAACTTTTTAATTATTATTATTATGTATTTATTAACTAACAGTGTTCACTTATAACAAATATTAACAATTTCTTAACTATTAACCCTACAAAATTCCTACAACCCATTTAACCTAACCACTAATCCTATTAATAATTATTTTCCTATCCTTTTAGAAGGATACAGTCTCTGGGGCAGGTCCTCAGTCATCAGCAACACAGTTTCTGTAGTAGACCCTTTAAAGCACTTGGCAGTCTTTTTTCTGGAATATCTCAGATGCAGGTTTGTCAGGGTAAGTTGACTATCATAGTCTTACCTTAAATAAGGTTTAAGGCTTTCTTCTGTCTGGAAGACCCCAGCCCCTTTGCATCAGCAACTCTGCCACTCTGCCTCAGAGTCCTTAAAGCCAGACACAGTTTCCTTTAGGCCACTGTTCAGACAGATCAAACCCCTCTAGGCAAAAGCTGAGCCACAGGGTTTAAGTCCTTGGCCTTTTGGTGTCTTGCTCAGGCTTTCTTTGCTCACCAGCTTCTTCCTGCCTCAGGGAGATCTGGCCATCAAATGATGGCCAGCACTTTTTTTCAGCAGGACTCTGGGAGCTCTTTAGCATCAGGGGCCTCTTTTTTATGGGGCTCCATGCAGTCCTTAAATAGAAGGAACTCTGTTTCAGCTTAATTTGGGCTCCGCCCACTTAGCAGCTGAAAACAATGTCAGGCCAGATACTTTGTTTCTTAAGTCCAGTAAATCTTTCCTGTTTTGCTGACTTCAACCTTGTTTTTCCACAAGCTGATAAGCTAAATCGCTCACAGCCAAGTTGATCTTCTTGCCCCGAATTAAGAGACTGTATCAGAAAACCCTAGATATTTTCTAAATCTAATTTAATTATTCTAACTCCCTACACCAGCCTCGTCTACATAGTGAGTTCCAGGACAATCAAAGCTAAACAGAGAAATCCTGTCTTGAAAAACAAAAATAAACAAACAAATAAATATAAATGGCATGCTTCATTTATTATAGCTAAGGAAATCTGCTATATTTAGAGTCATTATTATTATTCTAAAGAAAACTAACCATTTTATAAATATTTGCTTTACTTTTAGAATTCCTCTTTCCATTCCTTATGGAAACAGAGTTATGTGTTGGAGCAGTTTTCTCATTTCAGATTACTTCATAATAAGGAATAAGTGCCTCAAGCTGATTTACCAAATGATTCATCAATTACTGGGCTAGGCAATGATGATGACTAAACAGGATAAACACAAAGTTTTATCTCATTGACTCACAGTGACTTCGAACCATAGACTTTAAAGGAAATAGACAGCACTCAATCTTTCTTTTGTAATTAGTCCTTGACTTTTCAATTTGCAGTAAGTTTAAATTCAGTGTGAAATAACAGAGAGAAGCTAAATTGTTCCAGTGCATGGTCCTACATCTATGTACACATGGACAGCAGTAACTGAACTCTGTGAATTATACAAAAATAGCAAAAAGGCATGACATTGTGAGGGGGACTGAAATGCGGGTGGGGCCTGAGAGAACTTGAGGGGATGGATAGATATGATCAAAGAGATTGCACACAGATATGAAATTCTAAAATAATAAATAAAAATACATGTTTTAGGATTGATCTATACAGTGAAAGTGTGATATGGCAAAAGTTCAGAAAATTTAATAGAAACAATGGATTGCATTTAGAGTTCAACTTCAAGGTTTAACTGTGCCAGAATTTACTTTGACCTTGTTCACTTCTATTTTTGTTGTTGCTGATAGGTTAACTCTCCTATAGGTAATATAATTTAATAGCCACATTTTAGCAATGATAGAAGGAAAGTTCACAACATCTGTGATTGCCCAAGGATAATACAAATGAGGAACTTGGATTTAGCCATGCATTTATTCAATAATAGGAGAAGTACATCTAGTATTTAATGAAGTATCCTTGTTTGTTCTTATGTGCGTAGAATTAGAACTAGCTACTTGAGGAAAGAGGGTTTGGGTTAGCTGAATAGACAAAAACTGGCTAACACAACCAGTGTGGCACTCTTGCTCAAACACCACCATGATAGTCCCACAGGTATGCCCTCAGCATCAGGTAGAAAAATACAGGGTATAGAGAAAAACTAGCTGAGGAAACAAGAGACATGGTTTCTATCTCATCATCGTTTCTAAACAAATTTATATTTATAAGAAAGCTTTTTGGAGTCAGCAAGATGGCATCGATGAAAGCTTGGACACATTCTGATCATCAGTAAGACCAACTGGACTACCACGGAAATATACTCCTGCTGAACAACAGTTTGTGAGGTGTGAGCATAACTGGGCTTGCCCAGCAAAGACAGAGATAATAAAGAAATCTGTACTTGGCATATAGACACTGGAAGAACAGAGACACCAGACAAGGGAGATAGTACTTCCAGCTGGGAGACAGAGCACTTCCTGTTGTAGTGGAAGAGCTGGCTGATCCGAACTTTTCAGGACACCAACTGGCAGCTTTGACCTCCAAACAGAGGTCCTCCTCAGTTTCCTGAGGTACAGCTTCTGTGCAGGCATTCTGACACCCAAAAAAAGGCCAGTGGAGCCACTACCCTGAGACTGAGGGCGATTCTCCCTGAGATTTGCAACATGGCAGCATCTAGATGACCAGTGACTTGGGGATTGAACTAACATGCACTGAGCTTCCTTGAGCCCAAGGGCGCTGTGGACAGGATATAGACTACATATTGGAATTCCCTGCCCCCACCTTGCCTGGCCCCTCAGCTGGGCACTCCACAGTGCACTCCAGGTACAGCTTCTACATCTCAGCCTAGAGCAGTAAATTACTTCTGGACCATTGTGTGTACCCTAAGCACCAGAGCTGCACTGGTTCACAGAGCTCCAGTCTGTGAGGCACAGCTTGAACCTAAGACTTACCTGAGAGTCGCTTGGGAGGATCATAACCACAGTCCTGGACACCCTAGCTACAGGGAAACTGTTAGAAGCCCAGGTGGCCCAGGCAGGCTGCTCTGGAATACAGCACTTTAGGCAAGGAAAAGGGGGCTGATATTCCCCTTAGTAGTCACAAGTGCTGTAAACTCCTTCTCAACTCCATATAGGAATACCATACCCATGCCCACTTTGGCAGGGCACTCAATCTACAGCCTGATCCCACAGCATCTAGATCTCTGCCTAGACCAGTAGAGCAGTTCTGGACCATTGCCTGCTGCCCAAGCAAGTGGGCTGCACTGGACCACAGAGCTTGTGACAGAGAGGCACAGGTTGATCCTGAGAACCCTCTGAGAGTAGCTTGGGAGGACCATAAATACAGTCCTGACACCCTAGCTACAGGGAAACTGTAAGAAGGCCTGCTGACTTAGACAGGCTGCTCTGGAACACAGCGCTTCTGGCAGGGAAAAGGCAACTGAGCTCCCCCTGTGTCCAAGTGCTGTAGACACCTTGTGAGCTCCATATAAGAACTCCCTGCCAGTGTCCACTTTGGCAGGACACTCAGGCTACAGCCTCAGTCTCCAGCATCTAGATCTCAGTCCAGAGCAATAAAACAGTTCTGGACCATTGTGTGCTACCCAAGTGAGTGGTTGGCACTGGACCACAGAGCTTTTGATTGAGAGACACAGGGTGAAATTATGATACCCCTGAGAGCAGCCAGGGAAGACCACAACCACAGTTCTGACCACAGTCCCAATACTTAGCTACAGGGAAACTGGCAGAAGCCCACTGGCTCAGGCAGGTTGAACTGGAGCACAGTGATTCTGCCAGAGAAAATGCAGTCTAGCTTCCCCAAATCCAAGCACTGTGGACAGTGTGTGAACTCCACATCAGAACTACCTGCTGGAACCTCCCTTGTCCCTCAGCTGAACATTCAGGCTACAATGTAGAGTGCCCCAACCCTGGAGCAATGAAACAATCCCAGACCATTGCTCACTGCCTGAATGACATGGGCTGTAAGATCACAGTGCTTCTGGCTGTAAGGTGCACATTGAACCTGAGAGCCCACTGAGAGGAGCTTGGGAGGTCCATGATCATGGTCCTGATGCATAAGCTGCAGGGGAACTACAGCTCTAGTCTACAGCCTATGGCCTGCCGACCCCCACTAACATCACTAAGAAAACCAGCTGGATCTCAGGAACCTACAGGCTGTAATAACACATATCACCCCAAACTCTCACCTGAGTACCCACTTGGGAAACAACAGGAAGGGGTGAACTGTGGGAGGCCCACTGAGAATCATCCCCCAACACAAGGCCCCATCCAGCCTGTGGAGAGCTACAGATTACCAAGATTATATGGCCTCTACACCAAAGCTCCTTCCTTGGCACCAAGTCCCAAAGACACCAGGAATAAACAGCTAAGGACAACCAGATGGCTAAAGGCCAGCAAAAGATCAAAACTGACAAAAGTCAGAGAAATGTGAATCCAACAAAATTCAGCTATGCTAGTACAGCAAGCACTGACCATCCCATCACAGCTGAAACACATGAAAATGATGACAAATACATACTTAGGAAAATGACAGAGGCCTTACAGGAAGAAAATAAATTCCTGAAAGAATTTAGAGAATTCACAATTTTACATTTGAAAGAATGGAGAATTCCAATAGAGACCTCCAGGCTAGCTCAGTCAAACAAGAGTGGGGAGGGGAAAAAGGCTATGAAAGATTTTCAGGCAAAGACAAACAAATTGGAGCAGGAAATGTATAAAACAATTCAAGGCTTGAATTTGGAAATAGAACCAATAAAGAAAACAAAAGCAGAGACAATCTTGAAGGTAGAAAGCAAAGGAAAGAGAACAGAAATGACAAACATGATTATCACAAATAGGATATAAGAGATGGAAGACAGAATCTCAGTCATGGAAGACTTGATTAAAATCAGTACAACAACCAAGGAAAATGAGAAATCTAAAAAATTCCTCACCCACAACATCCAAGACATCAAGAACTCAATGAAAAGACAGAGCTTAAGAATTATAAGCATAGATGAAAGAGAAGACTCCAGACTCCAAGGTCCAGCAAATATTTTCAACAAAATCATAGAAGAAAATTTCCCAAGCCTAAAGAAAGAGATGCCAGTAAAAGTCCAAGAGGCTTACAGAACTCCAAAGAGATTAGACCAGAAAAGAAATTCCTGTGAAACTCCAAATGTACACAACCAAGAAAGAATATTAAAAGCTGTAAGAGAAAAAGTAATGTATAATGGCAGACCCATCTGAATTACACCTGACTTATCAGAAACTTTAAAAGCCAGAAGAGCCTTGGCAGAGATCCTACAAGCCCTATGAGAACATAGGTGCCAGCCCAGACTACTATACCCAGCAAAACTTTCTATCACCATAGACAGAGAAAACAAGATATTCCATGACAAAACCAAATTGAAACAATATATATCCACAAATCCAGCTCCACAGAAGATCCTAGAAGGGAAATTCCAACCTAGAGAAGATAACTACACCCAAGGAAACACAGGAGGGGTTTGATCTGTCTGAACAGTGGCCTAAAGGAAACTGTGCCTGGCTTTAAGGAGTCTGAGGTAGAGTGGCAGAGTTGCTGATGCGAAGGGGCTGGGGTCTCCCAGAGAGAAGAAAACATCAAGCCTTATTTAAGGTGAGACTACAATAACCAACTTACTCTGACGAATCTACCTCTGAGAGATCCAGAAAAAGGACTGCTAAGTGCTTTAAAGAATCTGCAACAAAGACTGTGTTCCTGACAACTGAGGACCTGCCCCAGTGACTATATCATTCTAAAAGGTTAGGAAAATAATTATCAATAGGTTTAGTGGATAGGTTAGAGGGGTTATAGGAATGTGTAGGATTAATAGTTCAGAAATAATTGTTATTTGTTATAAGTAAATATAGTAATAAATAAATAAATGTTAAATGATAATTAAAAACTTCGGTTACAGGCTTGCTGAATGGATCCATAAACAAGACCCTTCATTTTGCTGCATACAAGAAACATATCTCACTAACAAAGATAGATTCTACCTCAGAGTAAAGTGCTGGGGAAAGGTTTTCCAAGAAAATACTCTCAGGAAGTAAGCGGGAGTAACCATTCTAATATCAAATAAAATATATTTTTCAACTGAAATTCTTTAAAAATATAGTGAAGGGCAGTATATAGTAGTCAAAGGAAAAAACCATCTCAATACTGAATATCCATGCCACAAATACAAGGGTACCCACATTTCTAAAAGAAACTCTTCTAAAGCTTAAAACACACATCCATCTCCACACATTAATAGTGGGAGACTTCAACACCCTACTCACACCATTGGACAGGTCATTGAGACAGAAACCAAACAGAAATAATGAGACTAAAAGAGGTCAAGAATGAAATGAACCTAACATATATCTATATAACATTTTACCCAAACACAAAAGAATGTATCTTCTTCTCAGCACCACATGGAACCCTCTCCAAAATTGAACATAGAATCGCACACAAAGCAAGACTCAACAGATACATGAAAATTCAAATAATCCCTTGTATTTTATCAGCCCATCATGGATTAAAGCTGGTCTTCAACAACAAGAGAAATAACAAAAAGCCTAAACATTTATGGAAACTGAACAATTCTCTACTCAATGACTGCTGGGTCAGAGAAGAAATAAAGAAGGAAATCAAAGACTTCCTAAAAACTAATAAATATGAAGACACAACATACCCAAACTATGGGACACAATGAAAGCAGTGCTACCAGGAAAGTTCATGGCATTAAGTGCCTTCAAAAAGAAAACTGACTTGGTTCTTTGAGAAAATCAACAAAATAAACAAACCCATAGCCAAAGTAACTAAAAGGCAGAGGGAAAAAACCCCAAATCAACAAAATCAGAAATGAAAAGGGAAAAATAACAACAGACATTCAGGAAATCAAAAGAATCTTTTGATCATACTTCAAAAAACCTGTATTCCACAAATTTTGAAAACCTAAGTGAAATGGACAATTTTCTCGACAGATTCCACCTACAAATGTTAAACCAAGATCAAGTTAACAAATTAAACAGTCCTATAATCCCTAAGGAAATAGAAGCACTCATTTAAAATCTCCCAACCAAAAAAAGCACAGGGCCAGGTGGTTTCAGCACAGAATTCTACAAGACCTTCAAAGAAGAGCTAATATCAATACTCTTCAAAATCTTCCACAAAATAGAAACAGAAGGAACACTGCCAAACTCATTCTATGAGGCCACAGTCACCCTGAAACCTAAACTACACAAACACCCAAAATGAAAGAGAATTTCAGACCAATTTCCCTCATGAAGATAGACGTTAAAATACTCAATAAAATACCTGCAAACTGAATCCAAGAACACCTCAAAAGTTTCATACACCATGATCAAGATAGGCTTCATTCCAGGTGGTTCAACATATGAAAATCCCTCAATGTATCCATCATATAAATAATCTGAAAGAAAAAAAAATGATCATCTCACTATATGCAGAAAAAGCATTTGACAAAATCCAACACCACTTCATGCTAAAAGTCCTGGAGAGCACTGGCAGAAAAGGACCATACCTATAAATAATAAAGGAAATAAACAGCAAGCCAGTAGCCAACATCAAATTAAATGGAAAGAAACTTAAACCATTTCCCTTAAAATCAGGAACAAGGCTAGGCTGCCCACTCTCCCCATATCTCTTCTACATAGTATGTGAAATTCTAGCTAGAGCAATACGAGAATGAAAGGAGATCAAACAGATACAAATTGGAAAGGAAGAAGTGAAATTGTCTCTATTTGCAGATGATATGATAGTATACGTAAGTGACCTCCAAAATTCCACCAGAGAACTCCTACAACTGATAAACACTTTCAGCAAGGTGATTGGATACAAAATTAATTCAAAAAATCAGTAGCCCTCCATTATATGAAAGATGAATGGGCCGAGTAAGAAATCAGGGAAACAACACACTTCACAATAGCCAGAAATAACATAAAATACCTGGGAGTAACTCTAACCAAGCAAGCGAAAGACCTGTATGTCAAGAACTTCAAGTCCTTAAGAAAGAAACTGAAGAAGACATCAGAAGATGGATAGATCTCTCATGCTCATGGATAGGTAGGATCAACTTAATAAAAATGGCCATCCTACCAAAAGCAATATACAGATTCAATGTAATTCCTATCAAAATACCAGCACAATTCTTTACAGACTTTGAAAGAATATTTCTCATCTTCATATGGAATAACAAAATACCCAGAATAGCTAAATCAATCATATATATAATCTGGAGGTATGCCATCCCAGATTTCAAACTATACTACAGAAAAATAGTAATAAAAACAGCATGGTACTGGTATAGAAACAGACCAGTTGATCAATGGAATCGAATTGAAGACCCAGAATAAATGAACACATATGGTCCTTTAATTTTTGACAAAGAAGCCAAAACAGAGCAATGGAAAAGGGAAAACATCTTCAACAAATGGTGCTGGCTTCACTGGATGTCAACATGTAAAAGAATGCTAATAGACCCATACTTATCACCTTGTACAATACTTAAGCCCAAGAGGATCAAAGACCTTAACATAAAGCCCAGCACATTAAATCTAATAGAAGAGAAAGTGGGGAAAAGCCTCAAATTCATTGGCACAGGAGACAGCTTCCTGAACAGAACACCAATAACTCAGGCTCTAAGACCAATGATCAATAAATGGAGCCTCATGAGACTGAAAATCTTCTGTAAGGCAAAGAACATTGTCATTAGAATAAAATGGCAACATACAGATTGGGAAAAGATCTTTACCAACCCACATCCGACAGAGGGCTAATATCCAAAATTTATAAAGAGCTCAAGAAAGTAAGCACTAAGAAATCAAGTAATCCAAACAAAAAATGGGGATCAGACCTAAACTGAGAATTCAAAACAGACAAATCTCTAAAAGCCAAGAGACACTTGAAGAAATGCTCAGCATCCTTAAGCATCAGAGAAATGCAACTCAAGAAGACTCTGAGATTCCATCTCACACCTGTCAGAATGGTTAAGATAAACAACTCAAATGACAGCACATCCTGGTAAGGTTTGGAGAAAGTGGTACACTCCTCCATTGCTGGTGGGAGTGCAAACTTGTACAGCCTCTGTTGATATCAGTCTGGTGATGTCTTAGAAAACTTCAAATAGCTCTACCTCAAGACTCAGCCATACCACTTCTGGGTATACATCCAAATGATTCCTCACCAATCCACAAGGACAGCTCCTCATCTATGTTCATAGCAGCTTTATTTGTAATGAATAGACACTGGAAAAAACCCAGGTGTCCCCCAATGAAGAATGGTTAAAAAACTGTGGTACATCTACACAATGCAATACTACTCAGCCATCAGAAACAAGGAAATCATGCAATTCGTTGCCAAATGGATGGACCTTGAAAAGCTCATCCTGAGTGAGCTAACCCAGACTCAGAAAGATACACATGATATGTATTCACTTCTAACTTGATTTTAGCCATATAGTACAGGAAAACTATTCTACAATCAACAGACTGAAAGGAACAGGGACATAGACTTCTTAGTGGGACACTTTGCTCTAGTGGAGCTGCCATGTAGGTCCCCATTGGAAAAGGAAAGTCTTTACCCACATATGGCTGCTGAGCAGATAGGGGCTGATATGTAGGGCATCCAACACCAGAGGAGTAGAATAGGTGGGAGAAGGAGGAAAGGAAAGAAGGGTGGGGGGTTGAGGTCAGGAGTTATGGAGGGAGGGGATTGTGATGGAGATGTAAATTGAAGTATTAAATAAATGTAAAAAAGAAAGCTTTTTTTTTCTAGACTCCAACCACAAGGTAACTTCATGTTTGTTAGTTAACAACAATTAATATCTAAGAATAGGAGTTGTGGACAAGCACTGTCTGTTGCTGAAGACCTTGAGCTAAGTGCCATAGAACTGACCTTTATCTATCTTCAGTATAATATAACTATTAACACTAGAGTCTGGCACATGCTATTCCCAGTGTGGATTGAGTATGTAATAGTGAGCAAGTTATGTGATCTTTCTACATCTTGGTTTCTTTGATTTTAAAATCAGGATACCTGGTACATATGTTTAAGGAATTTAATTAGAAGATGTATATAAAGTGTTTGGCTAAGTGCCGAGCATGCACACGTGCTGAGTAAATATTAGTCTTTGCTCTTATTAGCGTTACTCTTTAAAAGATTCTGTTGCTTATAATAACTTACATTAATCCCTCAAGATTCACGAAGAAGTAGGAGTCATTCTTCCACAGAGTAAAAATTCTTGTCTGTCTGGTGCCCTCTCTTGTCACCATTGACTCTTTACATTCCCTTATAATCTTCTAAATATTCTGGATCAGAGACTAATTTCAAGTTAAATACCTTGCCATTATAATTGTGCTTTGAATACATTTATATACAGAGATGTTAAGTTTATATAAGGGTAAACATGTCAGAACAATCTCTATTCATAATACTGACAACACTGAAAGATTGATATAGTGTAAATTCTTCCTTTCCTTTTGTTGAAGGTAATTACCAATGTCATCCAGGCAGCATGTGGCCAACAGAGAGTTGTGGAAAGGCAAATGATGGTATTCCCAGACAATTGAATAATACAGTTATTCTGTTTTTCTCATGTTGTTTGAGATTCTTTAGACAAGTTATCAGCATTACCATTGCTCAAAAAGGCATTTGAAGATGGTTAGAAGGAAGTTGGGGGATTTCTTAGATGAAAATCTAAGTGATACCATTCCCCAGAGTCCAATTATCTCAGTTAAAAGTGTTTGTAATGATAGATCGGGTTACACAGATGACTCAGTCGACTGCTGTGTTTTGTACTGTTTCCACCACCTTTTAGTTGGGGATCTAGTCCTTTCAGTAGTATTACTAGTAAGTTACCATAAAACCACAGATAGAGTTCATATACCAGTAGCTACTACCCACAATGTATCTGCAGTGGATATGCCTTCACCACCGTCTTTAAATGTCAGTCAAGTAGAACAAAACAATAAATGTTCAGAACTATGTGAAACAAGCAGAAAATTTTAAAGAGTTGTGCTATATCCATGTGGGATTTTTAGTCTAGTAAACATGCTTACTAAAGAGTAGCAAACTCATGCAAGAACTGCACACAGCTGGTCAGAGCCTTGATGCTGCTAAGAAACCAGGAGTTGTTTTATAAATGTATTTTCCAGTTTAGAAACAGCTTCTCTCGGTAACAACTTCTTTTTAATAGCAGCATCATAGACACTCGATCCACAGAAGGAAGTAATTAAATTTAATAGACGCAATCCTCATTTTAAGGACACCCTCGATTTAAAGTAGCAGGGGAGCATAATTAAGTCTAATGGAAGCCATGGTTTGAAAATGAAGATACCCTATCAAGTAAGGAAAGGCAGACCAAGTCTACACAGTAACAATAGCCTAGCTAATCAGGGCTACAAGCTGTACTTATTTTATATTATTCAACCAAGGCAAAGCTTGAGGGTTGAGATTTGCTTATTTATTTATTTAGTTTGAATTGCATTTGTAATTGGATTTGAGTAACTACAAACCACAGTATTAGATGAGCTTAAGGCTCATACAAATACACATAGTGAAATAATGAACTTAAATAACTAGCTGAATTTCTTTTTCTGAATAAATTAGTGTGCTCTTGTACACATGGACAATTAAAAATGAAAACAGTCAAAATAACCAGAAAATTCATCAATGTAGCCATTTTAATTTTGCACAACTTATCATAAGTTACACTGCAATTGAGAAGACCAACTTTTACTCAAAGTCACAACATAAAATACTATCTGAAATGATGTTTGAAATGAAGAAAGTTACTTTAGAGCATTTGTAAATATCCTGGGTTTACAAGAAAGGAGTTCTTGATATCCAAGTGGTTTCAATGTATCTATGCTATTTGTCAGACAGACATTGAGCCTACAATGCTCAGCTATTTTGTAGACACTAAGTGAATAAATAAATAAATGGCATGAACATAGAAAATGTTGAAAGATAAAGATATAAAAATAACAGTAATTAAATAAGAATTCAGTAATAGAATGCATGTTTAACGAAAAAACGAATATGAGTAAAACACGGTTAAAAGTTTTCAAGCTTTTGAAAAACATGGAAAAACAACTTTTGAAAACATGAAATAAGTCTTCAGCTGTACATCATCATATCAAATTAAGGTATCAAAAGTGTCAAAATATAAGCATAAGTCTTAATGAAAAATAACCAATAAATTATGTAGTCAATGAACACCACAGAATACTTTTGTACTTTGATTGAAACTCAGAAGTAGTTATAGCTGAAAATAGGGCTCAGAAGTGAAGAGTACTTGCTGTTATTGCAGAGGAGCCAGGTTCTGCTATTGGTACCTACATGGTGGCTCAGAATAGCCTGTCACTACAATTCCAGGCTGTTGAATGCCCTATTGTGGCCTCCAGAGAAACCAGGCGTGAACATCATGTGCATACACTGGATATTTTACAGAAAATATTTTCCAGACAAAGGTCTCAAGGAAAAACAACATAAGCTCCCATGTCTTCAGGACAACCAGAATCAGGGTATGCAGAATTTAAAGGTCCAAAGGGTATATTAGGAAGAAATAATGAAATAGGAAATTAAGGAAAAATTATCATGTGCCTTCAGATCTCCAAAAATCTGGCTGGGTGACTTGGCATTTCAGTGTATACTTCTAAACTCTGTACTTTTGTTTCACAAATATATTACAAGCATTTACTTTGCTTTAGTTGTTAGTACACAAAGCAAGAATAGAAGTACTTCTTTCTGTTTTACAATTGCAATAGACAGTGAGAAAAGAACAGACAGCAACTTTGATTATCATCAGTCAACAAAATTAGTATTGGAAAGAGCCAGGATAGCTTAGAGACATGAAATAAATAAGGAAAAACTGACTTTGTAAAGATCAGGTAACAAGCTCCCAGAAACAACATGGTAGAAGGTGATAGAAATGGGCTTTGTACACAGGTTGGTAGCCAGTTTACAAAGGAAGGTAGCTGTCATGAGCACAAAAGATATAGAATACTTGTATAGCAGAATGTTTTTTCAAAGAAACCCTGCCCTGCTTTGATAGCTTCAAAGACTTGTTCTAGTTGTAAAAGTTCACAGAGTTGATATAATAAGATTTGGCAGTTCATCATTTTGAATATACTTTCTTCCCTTTAAAATATGGCCTTGCATTCATGAATAGAATTTTGTATATAAAAGAATACAGTTTTCATTTGAAAGGAGAGAGAAAATTAGTATAGTTTTTTTTTTTTTTCAAAGAAGTGGCCATGATTGTATTTAAAGTGGTTCTATAAATAAGTACTCTGCTATCCCCAAAACACTTTAGGGAAAGAGCAAAGTTCAGTTCTGTAGCTCATTTAAAAATATCAGCCTTTAGTTGAGTTGGCCCAGAGAGGTTTACTCTCATGGATTCATGTGCTCTCAGAAGCTACATTTAATGTATAGGCTAGCTGAAAAAAAAAAAAGCTTAATTACTGACTTTGGTCATTACAGCACTGACTTTAGTCTCCCATTTAAAGAGAATGACAGTATTATCAAAACTAACCTGGGAAGTTTATTGAAACTATCTTTGTGGTAATCTCTTTTCAAATGCATTTTTTAAAATTAGACCTTGAGTTTTAAAGCAAGAAGGGTCAGAGGGAAAAAGCAACTGCAATAGTATCCCCGCTACAGTGCTAATCTTAACAAAATTCAATTATTTCTCTGCACCATAGTACAAGAAGCATTTGGCAACTGATTAAAACAATTCTTAAAGCAAATTATAGTACTGTCAGAAAACAAGAAATCACAATGTCAAAACACAAGGACATTTCTATGCAAAATGCCTTGTAAGTGTCTTTGACAGACGATTGCTGTCTGCTTCTTATATTAGTTTCATTAATTTGGTCCACTTCAAGCACAAAGTGGAGGGGGGTACTTCAGAATATTTGCTTTTGAAAGAAAACTCTTCAAATGCTTAATATTTTCAAAGATAACTAATGTAGTCATGCAGGCAAATGATATGCTTTAATTTTACACAAACTCAGCATTGAAAATAATGTTTGTCAGTTCCTGCGTGCTGATTCTGAACTAGCTGGTGTTTGTTTATTTGTTTACAAGAAAGCAACACCTATACCATTTTCTGTTAATGTGTAAGTGCTATAAAATATAGCTTATATTTATTTCTTTATGAGAAAATCATGTATAACAATATCTAATTTGCAGTATATTTAATGTATACTCTAATATCTGAACTTATGAAGTACATAGGTCCAAACAATGTACCAAGGAATTATATTTTTCTTTTTGGCTTGCGCTTTTAAGATTTCTTTTTGAAGAAATATAGAATTTTTAAGGTTTGAGGAAAAGAAAACACATGCATTGTGAAGGGTGAAATTCTAGGTTTACAATACATTAGCATTATCTATGAGAAGCACATCTAATTGACATGTTTTCTGTTCAGTGTTGATATTCAAATGCTAGAACCTTTTATCCAGCCTGTGAAGTTTGTGACTTACAATGATGCACATGAATGATATCTGGCTTCTGTAACGTGGAACTCCATCTCTTGTAGCAATCTGAAGTCTACAGAAACAAAGCAACATAACTGTAGTCAGTACTACTACCTCAGCCAGTTTACCTTGCTTCACAAAGAACCACCAGATCAATATTTGCAAGGTGGGCATACGTAGTATTAGTGAAGGGGAGAAAGGATTTGAACCATGAAGTTTATTATTATAATACTATACTGATGAAATATATTCTAATATAGCTTTAATAAAAATAGGAATACTCTTATTTAAGCATTTTCAGGAGAAAAATATACAGGAGAACATAGATGACTCATAGGTGTGAAATCTAGGTTTAATAAATAAAATTTTAGGAACATTTTGGTTTATTTCATGTATTGAATTGATATGTTCATTATTTATTCTTCTAACAAACATGAACATATGCTCACAGACATACTTCTGTCTTTTGCTGTTGTCTACACTCTCCAGAAGCATCCAAATTTTCTGGGATTCCACACTTACTTGCCTTTTAGGATAGATTATCAATACAAAAAGCTAACAAAATAAATACCCTCTACTTCACTTAACTGAGACTAAAGGAATGTACTGACCTGACTGTCACCAGGCAGATATGTCCTACCCTGAAAACAAAATAAAATTGAGAAAGATAGCATGTTGAAAACATCAGAAGTGGGCTAATTCCAAAAGAAGGGAGTAAATCAAATCAAAACAAGCAAACTGAATAAAATAGAGCAATAGACCAATAAAAAATACGTAAGGGGCAATTATTTACCATCACATTTGCGAGTGTTTTTTTGCTAGTTTATCTTAACTATAACATCTTATGTTTGAACTTCATGCAATTATTTAATGTCTTCAACTTTGGTGATTTCTTAAGAATCCTGCTCCCCCCACACCACACACACACAGAGAAAAGAAGTTAGGGATTATGATGGAAACTGCAGTACTCAAGGAAACTCCTTACATAAGTATTTGTTGGGGTCACTTAGTACTCTAAGTTTATATTAATATAAAGCTAAATAGTCTGAAATTACAGGCCTGAGTTCCCAAATCTATCCACCTGATAGAGACTTGTAGGGAGTTAGTTAAACTAAATTAGATTTAGAAAATATATAGGGGTTTCTGATACTGTCTCTTAATTCCGGGCATGAAGATTAGTATCAGCATGTGGACTGAAAACAGGAAACAAACAGGAGACTTAATAGATCGAAAAACAAGGTTGAAGTCAGGAAAAACAGGAAATACTCAATAGACTGAAAAAGAAGGTTGTCAGAAAAAGAGGAAAGACTTAATGGACTAAAAGAAACAAAGTATCTGGCCTGACATTGTTTTCAGCTGCTAAGTGGGTGGAGCCCAAATTAAGCTGAAACAGAGTTCCTCCTATTTAAGGACAGTGCATGGAGCCCAAGAAAGAGAAGAGGCCCCTGATGCCAGAGAGCTCCAAAAGTCCTGCTGAAAAAAGTGCTGGCCATCATTTGATGGCCAGATTTCCCTGAAGCAGAAAGAAGCTGGTGAGCAAGGAAAGCCTGAGCAAGACACCAAAAGGCCAAGGACTAAACCCTGTGGCTCAGCTTTTGCCTAGAGGGGTTTGATCTGTCTGAACAGTGGCCTAAAGGGAACTGTGCCTGGCTTTAAGGACTCTGAAGTAGAGCAGCAGAGTTGCTGCTGCGAAGGGGCTGGGGTCTCCCAGAAGAAAGCATCAAGCCTTATTTAAGGTGAGACTGCTATAACCAACTTACCCTGAGGAACCTGCATCTGAGAGATCCAGAAAAAGGACTGCTAAGTGCGTTAAAGCATCTACAACAAAGACTGTGTTCCTGATGACTGAGGACCTGCCCCAGAGACTGTATCATTCTAAAAGGTTAGAAAAATAATTATCAATAGGTTTAGTGGATAGGTTAAAGAAGTTGTAGGAATTTATAGGATTAATAGTTAAGAAATTGTTGGTGTTTGTTATAAGTGAATATAGTAATAAATAAATAAGTGTTAAATAATAATTAAAAAGTTCGATAACAGAGACTAAACCACCAACCAAAGAACAAAGAACATGCATGAACTGCTCCTAGTCCCACTACACACATGGAGATGATGGTCTGCTTGGTCCTTAAGTGGATCCCTTAACAATTGGAATGGGGTCTATTGGTCTCTGTTGCTTCCCGCTGGATCCCATTTTCCTAGAAGAGCTGTCATGCCTTGCCTCAGTGGAAGAGAAGGCACTTAGTCCTGACAGGATTTGAAGTGCCAGAGTGGGTTGGTACTGGGTTAGGGATGGGGAGAATAGGGGAAGTGGGTGGGAGGGTGAGAGTAGAGGAGGGAGGATGATAAGGGTTGAGATGTAAAATAAACACATAAATGAATTCATGGAAAAACGGAAGCAAAACAAAAAAGAACAAATCCTCTTTATCAGTAACTTCTGTGGATGATTTATGTCCATCCTCATTGCCTTCCCTTAAGGCAGTATTTCTCAAGCTGTGGGTCAAAACCCCCTTGATAAACCTGTCTCCAAAAATATTATATTATGAGTCATAATAGTAGCAAAATTACAGTTATGAAGTAGCAGCAAAAAAAAATGTTACGTTTGGGAGTCACCACATCACAAGGGTCTGCGTTAAAGTGTTGTAGGATTAGGAAGGTGGAGAACCTCTGCCTTAAGTAATGAGACACAGGGAAAACCCCGTCATGATTGACTTAGCACACTATGCCCATTGGGTTCCCATTGAGTTTCAAACCAAATATAATAAAATTTAGAATACAAATAAAACAAAACAATATACAAAAAGCAGTACAGAAGAGTGATCCTTTAGAACTCATCCCAAATCCTTCAACGGAAACAAGTTAAATTATTGAAGAAGAGCCAGGATTCACCTATGGCTTGAAAATGGCAAGCTATTTGTCAGCATCCAGAAAAGCATATATAGAACTGAATTCATGCATAAAAATCAACGTTTTTAATTTATTAAGGACAAGAGGACTAAGAGAAACAACGTGATTTAATACAGTCACAGAGGGAAAGACATGTAGAATGTATCTATTTGTGTGAGAGGGATACACCAATGTGGAGGCACAAAAATCGACGGCGATCTTTTAAGATATATGTGTTAAAATATATGTCAGTTGGAGTTTTTGCTTTGCTATGTGAGTTTCCGGCAGTTTCAGTTCAGTAACCTTTGGAATTTGTTTAAAAAAAAAAGAACCAGGAACTATGCTGGAGGGTCAGAATGGCTGAATTCACTTCATGCTTTCACTTGGTAACTAAGCTGGCTGTCATCACTAAGGGCATGGGTGCTCAGGGAGGTTTTGACTCAAAAGACATAAATCTCAGCAGTAGAAATAATCAAATGGGTAAGCTCTGCTTTCAGGGCATGTCTGTACATGTCCTTTGCTCCACTTCCAAAGTATAATGTATCTCTTGGGCTTTCAAAGTCAGGTACAAAATCCTTAGTGTAGAACGCAGGCAGTGACCCTGATCATTACTAGATGAAGTGCTCCATTCTGTTCTGTCTGGCTGTATCAGGGTGGAAGTCTCCGGGCTTAGCAGACATGAGCTTAGCCGCTCTTATTCGGTCCCTCCATGTGACTATACCAACGTTTCTCTCAGTTAGGTGGAATTTACCCTCTTCTCCAGGCCATGTGTAATAGTGTGTTATGATAGCTTCAATTATTTGGCATCTACAGATGCCGCACAAATGTTAACCCTGCTAAAGTCCAGGACTTCTGGTCTAGTTAATTGATCACAAATTGAGGTAAAGATTTAACCAAACTCTTTAAATTGAAACACCCGATGAGGGTAATTGAAAGTAATGTTGTCTATCTGTAAATTCTTTGGAGGGGCATTTGGATCCTAACATGTAAAAACAGATGAATACTAGTGTTTCTACTAGATTTAATTTTATTCCTCTTCTGATAAATGGATTTTGCTAAAGTAAAGGAGAATCCATATGGTGTTTAGGGAATTAGGAAAAAAAAAACAACAAAGAAAATTGTCAGTTGTGTTTTGGTAGTGCTGTTGTGAATAAACTTGAATTTCACAGCCACTGGGAAATGTCTTTTCAGTATTTTATTTCATCTGTATGAAAATACAAAGTTAGAGTTATTTTCTCCCATATAGAAAACTTTACCTTGAGCATATGAAAGAATGTAAATACTTTGGTTTATAACAGAGATTAATCTGACCAAATGTTTCACCTTAGATGAACAGTTTGTTTCTTTGTAAAAAAATAAGTTAGATTTCTGGAAAAATGCTCAAAATTTAGGGCCTTTTAGATAGCTTCATTTGTTTAAGAACACATGAATATTAATTGAAAAAATAAAGAATAAAATTAATATATCAAAATAAAATACTGAAATATTAGCTTTATTTATTCATTTTCTTTCATATATTTTTATTTTATATATCATGTTTTGTTATACAAATGTGCTATAAATAATGATATATATGCTATATATCATGTTATATAAAATAAAATAATGAAATATATTCAAATAAAATACTATAATTTTTCAATTAAAATGCTTCTGCAAGCAAGTACAATCATGGAAAGATAGGTATCTACTGTCAGTTAAGCATATCCTAGTGACCGTCTTTTCCTTCTCTATATTGTCATTAAGCATATGTGTTTAATTAGAACAGATAAATAATTTTGAGATCAGTGTAACAGTATGCACTGCTAATCAGGTCCTGGGGAAGCAAAGATACAAATATTCCTAGGCTCACTGTGCAACTAGACTACCACAATATGAAATTCTAGGCCAGTGAGTGATCTTGTGGGTGAGAGCCTGAGGATTAGCACTCTAAGTTGCTCTCCATCTTCCACAAGCACATGTATGTTCACAGGGATACATTCATGAATTCTCCAACACACACCAAACATGCATACATATATATACATACACACAGAGAATAGTAAGTCTATATTAAGGGTGACATTCTTACATAAAGTAATACCAAAATTAAGCTATTCTTAATTATTTTCTTAATAATGGTAACACAATTAAACAGACAAGCATATTACAAATACATAAGAAATACCATAAAAATCCCACAAAATACATTTCTAGTAATTATTTTTAATATTTCTAGAAAACATGAATATTTATTTATCCATTCCATCAGTAATTTAATAATAAACAGCTATAAAATATTTGTGTGCATGGTATACGTCTTAGCAGCAGCTGTCCTAAATTATGACAGTTTTTAAATCGAATAAGCAAGACCCTTTCAACTCTGAATTTATAGAACAGAGATGAAGAATATGAGTCAACTCGGTTTACTCACTGGACAGATCATCAAAGATGGGCCATGAGACCAAAGAAAAGCAAAGGCAATATAACCATACTTAAGAATGAAGTCAGGGACCAGCATTATAGAGAAAATAATGAGTCAAAACAATTTTTTAAGAGAATGCAGTGTGACAGAAGAGTAGGCAACCTCTCCACAAGCCACCTAGGAATTTAAGTGTGCTATGTTGTTGGTAGACTTTCCTCATAACCCTCCTTTGTCTTTTTTAAAATGTTTATTTATTATTTAAATTTACATCTCGATCACAGTCCCCTCCCTACACACCTCTAGGGCCCACCCTCTCACCCTCTCCCCTTCTCCCTCCTATCCTACTCATCCAGGGTGGGGTGCCCTTCATATCAGCCTCTGTCAGTTCAGCAGCCATATGAGGGCTAAGAGCTTCCTCTTACACTGCGGGCCTACATGGCAGCTCCATTAGGGCAAAATGTTCCACTAACAGGTAACAAAGTCTACGTTCCCGTTCCTTTTGGTGTATTGGTTATAGTATAGTTATCTTGTACTATATGGCTAAAATCCGATTATAAGTGAATAGATGCCATGTGCATCTTTGTGGGTCTGGGTTAGCTCACTCAGGATGAGCTTTTCTAGTCCCATCCATTTGGCAGCAAATTGCATGATTTCCTTGATTCTGATGGCTGAATAGTTTTCCATTGTGTAAATGTGCCATAGTTTTTTTTTTTTAATCTATTCACTGGTTGAGGGACATCTGGATTGTTTCCAGTTTCTAGCTATTAAAAAATAAAGCTGCTATGAACTTAGTTGAGATGTCTTTGTGGATTGGTGAGGAATTGTTTGGATATAAACCCAGGAGTGGTATGGTTGGGTCTTCTTTGGTTTTTTGAGACAGGGTTTCTCTGTGTAGTCCTAGCTGCCCTGGACTTGCTCTGTAGACCAGGATGGCCTTGAACTTACAGAGATTTGCCTGTCTCTGTCTCCCAAGTGTTGGGATTAAAGGAGTGCACCACTACACCAAGTTCCTCCTTTGTCTTAATAAACTCATTTTGAGACATATGAGGAAATTATTAATTTTTCTTAGAACCCAGGCAGTATTTCATGCAAGAAGAATGTTTGAATAACAATTACCTAAAACTATGTCAGCAATAATGTATGTATTATTTTTTCTGACAGTCTATCTTTTGATATATATCAATATATCTAGCATTAGTCAGTTGCTAGGTTCCCAATAACTCACTAGTTGAAAGCGTTAGTTCTGTAAGTCTGAAAATAACTACAGAGATTTGGAATTTTATGTTCAGAAATGAAAATGACTTGTCAGTAGTTTCTAGCACAAAATAAAAACACACAAGATGATAGTTCAATTTATTCTTTAAGTAAAAATAAATCATCATGTAAGAATAATTCACAGGAAAATAAGTTAATTTTTAAAGATAACTTAAAAATTCACATGAATGTAACTCATAGTTGTTACAAGTTTATCATAAAATATTTGCTAATCTTTTTATTAAAAAGTTAGATGGCAATTTGACAAGATAGATTTGCAAACATAATATTTTATGATGATAATATAAGACAAATGGTTCAATGTAAAATTGTTGAACATTCAATAAATTGAAAGATTATTCATGAGCAGAGACTCAAATACCTGAAATTAATTGTGTGATGTGGATGAGAATTGGGCTGTATTTAAATTACACTGTCTTGTGGGTGTCTGAGTGAAAGGATTTTAAGGATGTTCATGGTCTGTTCTTCAGAATGTGTCACTATGTCAGCTTGATCAGTAGAGTGGATTTTATAGACATGTTAAGTAACAGATTTAAAGATCAAGAGATTACTATGGATTATGTGGATGATCACAAGGAGCCAAATACCAGCAATCTTTAAAAGAAGGAGAGGTAATAGGAGAAGTAAGGACTGTAGAGTGAATAGGGTAGAATAATATAAAGAAGAGCCATGTCTAAGAGCCAAGAGATAAAGGAAGCTAGAAAACATAGGATATAGACTTCCCTACAAAGCTTTCTGAAGGTTGCTACCTGACAAGCATCTAAATTTCTTACCATCAGAATTAGAATTAATAAATCCCTGTCATTTAAAACCATTGATTTGTGGTTATGTATCACAGCAACAATAAATACATCTGTGTCTCAATAAAATACACACAGGGAGAATAATAAAAGTGAATGATGCCACTCTGGCTACTCAAAATAATTTTTTTAAATGTTTATTTATTTATTACTTCAAGTTACAAACCCATCACAGTCCCTCCTCTCCCTCCCCCATTCAGGTCCCACCCTTCCAATTTCTCCCCCTTCTCCCAGAACTTATCATTCTTTTTTTTTTAATAATTAGGCCACAACTAATGAAAATTATAAGATATAATATATACTCCCAATGTCCAGTCTATACATATTTGGCAACTAATATTAATATTCTATTATCTATCTCCATGAGTTTAAAGTTCTATACTTTAATTTCCATCCTAACTTGTATTACCAGCTTAAAAACATCTTCTTAGACTTAGAACATGCTTTTAACTCCTAAAAAACTTAAAATTTCACTGTGAGACTATAACGATCTAGTTTTCAACCACATCAGAGACCTGAGAAGGATAAATATACCTGAATATACAGGAAGTGCAGAGCCAGCAGCTTTAAAAACTAAGAAATGACAGATAACTGGCTGCCTGGACAGTCCCCAATTTCTCTCTATGCATTAGAGCATCTATCTTCAGCCTCTTGTTCCAGTATCTCCAACAGACATTAATTGTAAAGCAGGAATTATGAAGGACTTGCCTACACTGTCTCGGCAGAGCTGGGCTGTCAACTCAACTGCTTCCAGAGAAGCCTCTAGCAGTAAAATGTGGTGATTGCAAGAGGCTCATGAGTGTTTAGAATAAATGATTGATGGCTGAGTGATCAACACTAAAAATCACATCTATATGACCCCTGTAAGACTCACGTAATAATCCAGACAAAGAAGAGAAGAAGAAACGATATAAAATATGGACTGATAGAAGGGCTGCAAAATATTTTCTACAATCGATAACACAGCTTTTGTAAACATTATCTTATACCAGTTGCAGTGCCCCCCACTGGGGCTGCACAAGACTGTGCCTGTCAACAACCACTCAGAGCCTGGGTAAGGAAGTGTAGGTTCCTACCATCCCTCCTGCTGAACTGCTACCTACTGATGGCTTTCTTGAAAGGACAATCATTGTTTTCATTGTGTAACCAAGGATGAGCTCAGCAGTCTCCAAGAGAGATCTCTAGACTGTTGGTGACACAATTAGTCCTGATTCAAATAAATGTGTCATAAAACACAACAAAAAGATACGAATTTGGGAACATGACCTATTGGAAAGAAGGATGGAAATGGGCTGGAGAGGGTTTCATATTGCAATATATATAATGTCATGTGTACAAAACTGCCAGAGAGTAAACATAAGTAATAAAAAATGACAAAAAAGATCAATCACATATTGTTTAAGAAAACATGTACTATATACTTAGACTTTGCATTGCAAAAGTAATATCATTTCATTTACTATATACTTATGTGCAATTTCAAACAATATTAAATTCTTGTCAAGCAGTTGGAAATAAAGCTGGGATAATATACGTGCAAATACTATGAGATATTTTCAGGATAATATGGAAAGATCTTAGCTGTCTCTAATTAGCTAGTGTCACAATTATCACATTTGTTCATTGGTGAATTCT
>CAJQZJ010001896.1:3260294-3328960 GCA_907164525.1 Lophiomys imhausi | reverse complement strand
TTGTATGTTTATCATTGTGGAATCAATGGCTGTTTTATGTGAGTGTATTGGTGGCTTACATGGCAAGTACAGAGCTCTACAGAACAGTTGAGTTATTTCCAGCCTCATGGTAAAGCTCAGATCACTATAAGGAACTTCTATGTGTGCTTGAAATCCCTACTAATTTACATCAGCTGCTAAAACAGTGTCAAGAGCTCTCCCATTGTATGGGATTAGACAAAAATAGTCTGTAAAATTTCTCAAAATTACCCTATTTTCTTGCTATAGTTGGAAGTCATTTTCTTGTTTGACCCTAATCTATGAAAAAGAATTTTGTGGTTGAAACAATAGAGTGTTTGATAGAAGAGAATGACAAGACACATTTGGAAAGGGGAGAAGAACTGCCAGACAATCTCCATCTTACTCAATGCCCAAAGTGCTGATTGAAAAAGAACGATGTTGTGTTGACTTAGCAGAAATCAGCCTATGGACCTACAGCTTTAGGGGAATTTTGTTGCATTTTTCAGTTCCCTGACCTGGGTAGCTCCAATCAAACAGAATTTTATTCTTTTCTCTTGTGCTCCAGATGGAAGAAAATGTAAACAGCTGTCCAGGCAATGATGAAGCCTTTTCTTCCACATTCTTGCATGTCATTATGTTGGAGATTTACTTTTTCAGCAAATTGAAACCTCTAAAACCTTGTAATCAAATGTTCTCTCCTTCTCTTTATATTACAGCTCTCATCAATTGCTTACTCTCAGCAATAGTTCTCTGAAGATGAAGCAATGATGAGTATGCATGGTCATTATCATATTTACTCTCATCAGTACCATATAGCATTATGTTGTTTACAATAATGAGCTGCTAGAGGCAATCCTGTAAACACAGCAGTGTGACAGCCTGCATGGTGAAAAGCAAGTCATTGCTTAGGGTGGCTGTAGGTACATGCTGGCCTATCATGCTGTGGCTATTGGCTGCAGAACAGTAAGAGAATCTGATAGGTAGCCAAAAAGTACTTCTCAGGTTGCACATTACATGTGAAAGAAATCACAATGAAATGGAATTAGGAAGTTCAAATAAAGTTAGTGAAAAGATTATGTTGTCATTATGGGGTAGTATGTGAGTCAATAAATTATTGTGTTCACTTAATAAATACAATACAATTTCAAAGTTAATATACATTAATTTAGGGATTTTTTTTCTTTTTTACTGTATTTACACATGTGGTACAAATGATTATGTTTGTGCATGTTTACTTGTGTGTGTGCTGGTGCAAACTCACATGTGAGCATGTAGAGATAAATAGTTGTCAGAATTTTTCCTTGATTGATGCCCACCTTATTCTTTGATGTACACTGATTCAGTTACTTTCCTAGATAGCTTGCTCCAGTACAGGGAATAATGAAGTTGGCCAGGTCTACCTGCCTTGACAGGCATGCATCATAAGTTTCTCAGGTTATGATCTCTACCTTCTGGACCACAATGCGCCTTCCAGTTTGGGAGAGACCAATGTGCTCCCTCAGGCAGTGAAGCGTTCAGGTTGCTTTCTGTGTCTCTGCATGTTCCTTCAGAAGTCAAGGAAGCATGAAAGCTTTATAGGACAGGACAATTGGTCAGAGATGTTCATCTTGTGTATCCTGCGTAGCATGCACATGCCATTGTATCCTGGCAACCGCAACTGTATTGATCCTGGGAATTTTGCTTCTATTCTTTTTCTGATAAAGGGATAAGAAGTGTGATTGCTCACAATACAATTATCACAACCTCAGTCTTGCTGCAGCTCCTCCAACTGGCCCAGTTTAATTCCTGTGGCTGTGTTAAGTAACCTTGACCCAGAAAGTAAGCACAGGTGCTTCCACTACAGATACTGTCTGCCTCTGCCTTTTGAGGCTAGAGTAAGAATTGGGCATCTATGTACACCCAGCATTTATGTGGTAGGTTCTAGCATTTGAACACAGGCCTTCTTGTCAGTGCTGTAGGTGCATTAGTCAGTGAGCCATCTCGCCAACACAAGAAATTTCATTTTATCTACAGCCAATGCCTCTATTTCATGAATAAAATTATACCAAAACATGAGGAATGTAAGGTAAAGAGACCTATGAAGTCTATATTAAGGTCATTTGGGGCTTCCTGATCATAGGAAGGAATAAAAATGCATCCAATAATCTACATATGGGATTGATTTAAATAGACTTCTCCAGAGGCAAATCAAGGAATCTTAAGGGCCTAAAGACATAAAACTAGTAAGCAGTCAGAGTGACAGGTGCAGAGGTGCCAACACACAAAACACATACATCTGACTTCGTTTGATTTTTATTTGCTTTTTAGGGGTAACTTTAATTTTATAGAGTTGTTATTTCCTTTGCTGACTTTAGAAAGAGACTATCTTTCTAAAATATAACTTTTCACCAATTTGTGATTATCTCCAATACCTAAGATGCTACCCTATGGAGAAAATATAAAGAATCACACAGAAGCTAACAGCCTCATAGGTGAAGACACCTCAACAAGAAGCAGTGAGGCCATTTGTTGACAGAATCAACATGCTAAGATATTGGAACTGTGGGAAGTGGCTTAGGCAGAAACTATATATAATGTCTTCATTGATATACTGGAGGATTAGATTTCCCATCTTCTTGCTAAATGGGGAGAAGACAGGGTCTGGAGCGACTCTGCAGCACTTCTGTTCAAACATCTACATCCTGCAGTCCACACTGCCTGTAATTCTAGCTCTAAGGACCTAGGTGCTTTTTTCTGGCCTTGCTGGGCAACTGAGTGTGCATGCACGCACACGTGTGTGCGAGCACACCCCCATAAATAAATATAAAATAAAATGCTTTTAACAGGAATATAGGTTTTTAAGAAAATAGAGAACATACTCATTTAACTTGTTATTTACCCCTCTGTGTGTGTATGTGTGTGTGTTCATATATGCAAACACATGAGCAGTTGCCTCCACATACAACAGCAAGTGTATGGCTATCAGAAGACACATTGTTAAGTATATTTTTTTCCTTCTATCCTTACTCATGTACCAGGGACTGAACTCAGGCTTCAGGGTTGAGCAGAAAACATCTATAACTGGGTGAACCATCTCTCCACCCCTAATTTTAGATATTAACCAGAAATCATGAAGAAAAGACAAATGTGTATCTACACATGAATCCTTTTATTTTGTTCTATTTTTGTGATTGTGTACAGAGGAATTGGATTCTCAAAGTTATTTTTTGACCAGAGGATGAATACATGAATTAAATTATGAAATAAGAAAGCCAATTTTCAGTGGCCAACTTTATATTGCTAGAGTTCAGGGATGTTTATTTGAAAAGTAAATGAAAGTGTTTGTTCTTCATGTATATTTGTCTTTTTTTTTTCAAGGCATGGTTTCTCTGTGTATCATTGGCCATCCTGGAACTCACTCTGTAGACCAGGGTGGCCTTGAACTCAGAGTACTGGGATTAAAGGCATATGCTACCACCACCTGGATTTGTGTTCTTATTTTAACATTTGGTTCTTTCTACATTATTCTTGTCCTCACATGTTACTATTAAATTATTATTCCAGCACTGCATGGCTATGGCAAATGACTTTACTGTCATCTAACATGCTGGTCTCAGCTCCTACAGTGGCTTCTGTGGTTGGACTATACAAATTCACTTTTGAGGCTCATGCATTTACCCTTCAGTTACTGTCCTCTGGTATTTATGAGAGGTTGTCTCAGACAAACTGGAGCTGTTGTGCTTGGGAAGGTGTTATATTTTGAATGATCTTAGTGGTTATTTTCTTTATCCCCACAAGTCATCATCTCTGTGATATAACACATGTGCTGCAGATTCTCATTAGGACAAGCCGAGGTTACCTTGGAGACATTTAGTTTGTTTCTTTGCCTTATTTAGCCGTTTTGATTCCGCTTTGTATGGCTAGCACATAGGAAATGAAACACAACCATGTGTGCTAAACCTAAGGAATATATTCTGGGAAACATATTGTCAAACAGGCTTATCTTGTTGGATTACATATTTTCTATAAGCATGTAGACTAACATGGTATAGTTTAATCACTCCACCTGGAATCATGATGCAATTAAGAGATAAAATAATAGGAGATGTTTGGAGCAGCTGTAATGTGATGTTTTCCAGAAATCTCATATACAATGATTGCATTATAAACAATGATAAAAATAGAGTATACTAAACACAAATAAATAACATTGTCGTTTATCCCCATCATATTTTACATATTTTATGCCATTGTATGTGCAATATTTTTATATTTTGTGTTTCTTCTGTGTACCTCCAATTATTTGTGTGAATATTGGGTAAATGAATGTGAATACATATATATTATATATATATGTATATATGCATATACACACATATGCATTTGGAGTCTAGAACTAGACATGAAGTGTCATGGCAGAGACTCTTGATCTCTTTTTTTGAGACAAATTCTCTCTTTAAATGTGGAGCCTATGGGTTCTGCTAAGCTGACTGGCTTTTTACATGGATGCTGTGGGTACAAACTCATTCGCTCATGCTTGTGCAGCAAGCACTTTCCTGAGAAAGTCACCTTCCCAGTCCCTGGTTATAATTTATAGGACCATAAATGCATTGTTTGTTAATAGTTAGCATCACTTCAGCACGTTACTAGTGCACCATCCCGCAGTGTGGTGATAGCCATATCTAATGGAAACCTGTTAGTCATGGTGCTGACCAAAACAGTGTTATGTGGCATATCAAAGAAGACTATTTGAAACCAGGATGTACATTTCAGTTTTCTTTTTGGGAGATATAGGCAAAGTTAATGTCTCTATATTACTAATGTCAAAGTCATAGATGAAAGGTATCACTTTGAGGTATGTTCAATGAGACGTTAACAAGTATCACATCTGTAGTCTTCTATGCTGACTGGTACTGAGGACTGTTGGTTTATGGGGTTTATCAATGCCCATAATATGCATTATGGTTATATGCATTGATAAATTCTCCTAGATTAGTTTTCAGCGAGAAAGCAGTGTCCCTTTGCCAAGTGTTGGAAGTATCATTGTCATTTCCTTATCTATATTTGTTTTCACTTTTATCTCCACATGAGGCAGTCAATTTGAGAAGTGATCCACTTATCTGATACCAAGTCTAGCCAAGTTGCAGGAACAACAAGAGGGAGAGAGAAGCTTGGAATTTAAAAAGCAAATTCTCTAATAAAGATATTGAAATTGGCACGAAATGGTGTAATTAAGTGATAGTTATTATTCGTGTATTATTCATACATGAATATTAATTGGCAAATAGTTGTTACTTTATTTTATTTTATTTTTAGGAGACTTCAGAGATTAAACCTTCCCCCATCTTTCTCTCAAGTGCATCCAATTATTTCCCACCATTTTGACCAGGAGTTGTCTTGTTAAAGAGCTTGCAATTCCATTATAGATAAGCTCCAAATATTGATTTGTACCTTTTATTTCCTTAGTCTGAGATAGGATGTTAGAAGTAAACATTCACCAATCTGCTCTGCATGGAAGAATGGAATTGGTTCCAGAGAAAAAGTGATCAGATCCTTACAAAAAGAAGATCACTGACATTCTAATCCATTAGATGTTGCTGTGGGGTACAGGGCAAGGTTTATCTGAAGGAGGCTGAAGAACAAAAGTAAACAATGGTATCCATTCTAGAATGCAGGTTTCTATTATGATGTTCAGCAATTAAACATTACCGAAGAAAGAAATGATTTTTAATAATGAGCAATGTCTAAGTCATTTCTTCCTTAACAGACAGATGTGAACAAGTAAACATGGAAAGAGTTGCCACTCAACTAGAAAAAAGTACTAAACAGGCCAGAATCATGATGCCTAATTTACAAGCACTTCACAGTACAGTTTTCTGTCTGAAATAGTCAGTGTGACCTCTTCAAGTTAAAACAGACAATTATACAAACAAAAACTGTGTTTATCCCTTTAGCCTCTAAATCTGTATCATATTGAATAAGCTTGAATAATGGACATGGAACGAATTAATGAGTGTAGAGAGCTGGGACGTGCCGCGCCCTAAAGATGGCGCCGGTTTCCGCCTTCCACCAGCCTGATGGTGAGCGCTCTCGGTGGTAAACAAGTCCATATTTGGCTAAGACCGCTGATCTGGCTTGCTTCCGCATACGTGGGCCTCTAAGATAGCACTACGTGGCTTTACTTGATTGGCTATTCATTTAGTATTTAGCCTGTGGGTTGGGTCTGCCCGGGCATTCGGAAGACTGATTTCAAGGGACCTGAATAAACTGCTTGAGAAGAGCTTTTGCGAGTTGCGTCGTCCTTGCTGGTCGAGGGGGACACGACAAATGAGCACATGCATGAGAAACTTACATGAATCACATCTATTTGAGTGTGTATGAGTATATCAACTTTTTTGTAGTTGTGTAAGCCTTGGTGTATTCTTCTCCCATGCTTTCTTCTCTGTGTGCGATCTTATTTTCCTGTGCGTAATTTGGATACTGTGGTTTCTTCTCTGCATTAGGTTCTGTCCCAACAGTCTCCTATGTTGATGATGTTTTTATTTCCTTGTACCCTAATCAGATCTCACCTAGTCTTAGAACCAGCCTCTGAACCAAAAGGTTGTATTCTCAGGGTCATATAAGTTTGTCTGGAGCTTCTGATCTCACAATAAATTTGTCATTTCCTATCCACAGCTTGATCTTTACTGTAGAATTTTTTATGTGATAACAAATTGATTTGAAATTTTCTATATTCCCATTAATTAAACAACCTTTGAACAGATAAGGTAAAAATAAAATATTACCCAATTAATTACAACTGTATGAACTTGTAATTTAGTCAAATACTCTTAAAATAATTTGCATTTTTCTTCAGAGCAAATTCTTTCAATTTCTGTTTAATTTTCTTTTTAAAAACAGCTCCATTTGATGGTGCTAGAAAAGATCATTCCTAGTGAGATAATACAGAAAGATACACATGGTATTTACTAACCCATAAGCGGATACTAGCCATATAGTACAGGATAACCATTCTAAGATCCATAGAACCAAAGAAATTAAGTAACTAAGAGAGCCCAAGGGAGGATGCTTGAATCTCACTCAAAGGGGGCAACAGAATAAACAGCAGAAGTGGATGAAGAGAGGGAGCTGGGTAGGAGAGGAAGAGAGGAGTGAAAGGAAGGTTGGGATCAGTTGTGGGGAGAGCAGAGACAAGAGGTGAGAGGGTTGGAAGAAATATGGGAAACTTCAGAGGGGCATCTTTGAGACAAGCTCTGAGAATGTCCAACCAATGACGGGCCCAACCTGAGACCTACCCTGGAGGAGAGAGCCAACCTCTAACGCTGTTAATAATACTCTGCTACACTTATAGACAAGAGCATATTCTGTCCTCTGAGAACTTCCATGCAGCACAGGATCCAAACAGAAGACGAGACTCACTTCCAAACAGGTGGAGTGCTGGAGTGTGGGGTGACCTGTAGAAGAATGAGGGGAGGGATAGAAAGACCTGGAAGGAACAAGAACTCCACAAGAAGACCAACAGAGATAACTGACCTAGGATCACAGGGCTCACAGACACTGAAGCACCAATTAAGGAACATGCATGAACTGAACCTAGGACCGCTACACATATGTAACTGATGGGCAACTGGATCATCATGTGGGTCCCCTAGCAAGTGGAGCAACAGCTCTCTCTGGCTTATACTCTGATGTCTGTGTTTTGATCACTTCCCACTAAAGGGTCTGTGGTACCTGGCCTCAATGGAAGAGGAAATGCTCTGTCCTGATGTGACTCTATGTGCTGGCATAGGATAGTACAGGTTGGGGGATTGCTCCACTTCTCTAAGGAGAAAAGGAGGGGGAATAGGGAGAAAGGGGGTGGGATTGTGGGACCCAGAGGACAGGAAGGAAGGGGCTACTGGAGAGATATCAAATAAGTAGATAAATAAATAAACTTTAAAAAATTACTCCATTCACTTCACTTAAGATAATAAAACTAACATTGGTGGTATTCAACACCAAAATATTAAATAAAATTAAACTAATGCTTTTATCAAAAAGTTTTGACTATGATGAGCATCTAAAATTGCTGTGCTCTTTCTGTGCAATCAGAAGAAACATATAGTCTGTCCCATCACTTCTATTACAGAGTTTAGGTTTACAAGGACTGTACCTGAGGCAAGAGAAAATACTCAAATATGAGTTTATATATCACATATTAAGTGTTTTCATATTTGTAGGGGTTAGATAAATTAGATTTAGAAAATATATAGGAGTTTCTGATACTGTCTCTTAATTCGGGGCCTGAAGAGCATTATCAGCATGAAGTCAGCAAAAACAGGAAAGACTCAATAGACTGAAAGACAAGGTTGAAGTCAGGAAAAACAGGAAAGACTCAATAGACTTGAAGAAACAAAGTATCTGGCCTGACATTGTTTTCAGCTGCTAAGTGGGCGGAGCCCAAATTAAGCCGAAACAGAGTTCCTCCTATTTAAGGAGTGCATAGAGCCCCATAAAAAGAAGAAGAGGCCCCTGATGCTAGAGAGCTCCAAGAGTCCTGCTGAAAAAAGGGGTGGCCATTGATGGCCAGCTCTCTCCCTGAAGCAGAAAGAAGCCGGTGAGCAAAGAAAGCCTGAGCAAGACACCAAAAGGCCAAGGACTGGACCCTGTGGCTCAGCTTTTGCCTGGAGGGGTATGATCTGTCCGATCTGTGGCCTAGGGGAAACTGTGCCTGGCTTTAAGGACTGAGACAGAGCAGCTGAGTTCTTGATTCAAAAGAAGTAAGTTGGCCTGCAGACGGCTGGGGTCTCCCACAGAGAAGAAAGCATGAAGCCTTATTTAAGGTGAGACTGCAATAACCAACTTAACCCTGACAAACCTGCATCTGAGAGATCCAGAAAAAGGACTGCTAAGTGCGTTAAAGAATCTACAACAAAGACTGTGTTCCTGACGACTGAGGACCAGCCCCAGAGACTATATCATTCTAAAAGGTTATGAAAGTAGTTGTTATAATTATCAATAGGTTTAGTGGATAGGTTAAAGGGGTTGTAGGAATTTATAGGATTAATAGTTAAGAAATTGTTGGTGTTTGTTATAAGTGAATTTAGTAATAAATAAATAAGTATTAAATAATAATTTAAAAGTTCGGTTACACATATTTGTATTATATGTGAAATATGTACAAAATACAAATTAATATGTACATGTGGTGATTTATTGTGGTATGTCTATGTTACAAAGTGAATTATAGATTATATTTGTATTGTATACATTAATATAAATATATAATATACTGCAGTGTATAACTCTTACACTATATGTGCATGTTATTTAAATATTTCATAAAATTGATGTGAAACAAAGCAAAATCAAGGGGCGAGGAAATGCCTTGATAGGAAAAGAGCTGGCTGCATAATGCTGAGAGCCTAAGTTCAGAACCTCAGCACTAATCAGCCTATCAGTTGAGATGAAATGGTGATCTCCAGGTTGAGTGAGACCCTGCCTCAAAAATGTAACAATAGTAAGTAATTGAAGAAGTCGTGCGAGAGTGGGGCAGGGGAGTTATGAGAGAGGTTGGATGGAGGGAAGGAAGAGTGGAAATGAGGTAAATCCAATACTAATATACAAAATTCTCAAAATATTTGATAGGCAGTCTTCAAAAACTTCAAGAGATCTGCAGAATATGGCATTCAAAGATGTTTTCTTCACTTAAGATTTTTTTTTGATATCGAGACATGTCAGCTCCTGACAGCACCCCTTATTCTACTCCAAGTAGAAGATGAGCATCAAAGAATCTCCAATTGTAGATGGTTGAATTAGTGGTAAGCTTGTCACTTGCCAAGAAAAAATCCCTTGCTTTAACTGTAGACAGAATGCTGTACAGAAAGGACAAAACTTGGAAGCAGGTAAGTCGACAGCCTATCTCTGCCAAGACAAGGTAGGCAAGTCCTTCATAATTCCTGATTTACAGTCAATGTCTGTCAGAGAAATGGGCCAAATGGCTGAAGATTGATGCTGTAATGTATGGAGAGAAAATGGGAACTGTCCAGACAGCCACTGGTATGTCATTTCCTAGTTTTTGGAAACTGCTGGCCCTGCACTTCCTGGCTAAATGTTTTGCTGGGGTAGTAGCTTATCTAACATAAATGTCCTTAGAAATACCTTTACAACTATTCTAAAATACTGCCACAGAGTTAAGAAGCAAAGAGTTTGAGCTTGTTTTCCATTTCTCTATTTTAATTGTTGACCTTTTGTTTTGTTAGAATCACTTTATGATTCAAGGTCAATTGGAAGTTTGCTGTTTTAGCTAGTCCTGTAAGCAACACAAACATTTGAGAGTTAGTTATAGAACTTCCCCTAGGCTGAGCACTATACAAATACCTAAAGTGCCTGATAAAAATGCAAATTAAAACAAACTTCTATGTGTTTTCTGATCATCCAACTCGTATGTGAAATGGCATTGCTCTACAGTTTGCATCTACAGTCTTAAGAATGAGGTAGAAATATTAAAGTTCATCTACATGTTTTGGGTAAATTACTACAATTCATTCTGCCAGAGCTCTAGATTGAATTGCTACTGATTTGTCTTATGGCAGATATTATACAATTTTCATTCTTTTCTGTTTTGAGTAGGATAATGTAAATTTTTAGAATATTTTTCTCTGACAACAAAATTGCTTCAAATAATGATTTTTCATATGTTGGTTTTCATGGGTAATTTAAGAATAACTTTTGTAAACAAGTAAACTAGGTCTTGGTAAATGGGGTAAATATGTATAAGTATCGTCTTCATATAACTCAGTGGTGGAATATTTTATGAAGGGGATAAAAAGCGTCATTTTTAAGATGCTGAAATGAGGCATCGGTTGCTAAATATAAACTCAAGTACTCTTGGCTTCAGCAATTCTATAAAAATACCTGTAATCCTGGTACTGGAGGAGGCTGAAGCAGAAAGATCAAAAATTCATGGAAACCTGTACTGGAAAACAAACAAAAAGGAGCTTTGTAAAGTACAGGCATCAGGAAAGATAAAAGACCTCAACAAAAGATACAATCCCATTGAGGATAGGCATTCAATATAGAAATTTGAAATAAGTGTGGTTCAATGAGGAATGGTATTTTTCGATAATTATAAATTAAGTAGTGAATTTAGAATCCCCCCAAAATTAATAATGCTTTCCGATAGGATGGGAGTGATTCTCAGATCTTGGGGATAATATAAAGTAACTATATAGTTTTTATACCTGTTTTCTAGAATGTAGCTCCTAAATCTCTTGGAATATTTCAAGTGGTGGGCTTGCAGCTTATATCCTAGTGGTATTCCTAGATCTCTGGAATCAGACATGGCTTTGAGACAGAAGATGGTCTCTGGAAAGAAGAAATGTTCATGAGAGCCCTGGAAACTCAATTTCAACCCTAGAAATAATGAAGGAGTACAGATTTACTCAAATTCCCAATGGCCAATAACTCAACAAACCATATCTATGAAATAAAATGTTTTGAAAGAGCAACATTACCATAGAGATGGGTGCTCCATGCACCTGCCCTATGCATTTCCCCTGTTTGGCTATTCCCAAGATAGCTTTACTTTACTAAACTAGTAACTGCAGTAAATTGCTTTCTGGAGTTCTGTGAAAGCTTCTAATAAATTATGGAAATTGAGAGGACCACCTAGGAGGTGCCCTATTTTTTAGCTTGTTGTTAAGAAAGAATGCAACTTTTTAGCAGTATCTTCAACAGAGGTGGTTTATGGACAGAGCCCTTAATCTTTAGATGCTCTGATGAGTACAGAAGGTGTCAGAATCTGAACTGAATCTGCATATCATGTGGTAGCAAGAATTTGTTGAAGCCACCATATTCTCAATGTTTGTGGTAAGCCAAAACATTTATTTATTCAAGTACATTAAATATTAAACTATACTATGAAATAAAATTCTAAATTATGAGTGTCAAAAAGCATAATTGAGAGGGTAGACGACAGCAAAGAATCATATAGTGGAATAGCTTAGTGTGGTATTTGGAAAAAAAAACTAGTCCATACTGAAGATTTTGTAGGGAATTATCTGGTCATAGCTGGGCAAGCCTTTAATCTCAGAATTTAAGAAACAGAGACAGGTGGGTATTTTGTTTTCAAAGCTAGTCTGGTCCACATAGTGAGTCAGCCATAACTATGTTGAAGACTAGATAGTAATAGTCTCATAGTTCAATTCGGAGTTGTTTAGGAATTAAGAGGGTGTTCTGGATCTAAGAAGATGTTTTTAAGATGGTGATGCAAGTTAGGATGGAAGCTGAGTTGGATATAGAACTTTAAACTCATGGAGATGAATGCATAGTAGAATGTTAAAGTCATTTGCCAAACATGTGTGGACTGGACATTGGTAATGTACACTAAGTCTTATAATCTTCTTTTTTGTGGCCTAATTATTTTTGTTGTTTTGTATTGTATTTGTTGTTATAAGAGAAAGAACCATTTGTTGGACTGAAAGGGGGAGCTGTTGGGGACAAAAAGATATACCTAACTTAAAAAAATTTAAAAAAGAGGCAGAGGGGGGATAAGAGGAGGAAGAGGGTGGAAGGGTGAGACCGGAAAGGGGAGTAGGGAGAGGACTGAGATTAATATGTAACTTGAAGAAATAAAAAAAAAAATAAAATCAAGGAAATGGGTTGTAAGACTGAAAATATGATTAGCATAATGATCATTCTATGAAATGTAATACTTGTCTATCATAATTTTCGAAGTAGGCCAAAGTACAAGCAGAGGTAGGATCGATACATTAATGTAAATAGTACATTTCTCCAGCACTTGAGAGTCTCAAATATGTCTTAGGACAGAAAGAATCTAAACTTAAAAGTGAAGAAAAAATCAAAGTGATACACCTAGGCATCCCATCCTAGGGTCTCAAAATAGCAAGAAGTGTTAAAAATCCC
Source organism: Lophiomys imhausi (assembly GCA_907164525.1). Classification (NCBI taxonomy): domain Eukaryota; kingdom Metazoa; phylum Chordata; class Mammalia; order Rodentia; family Muridae; genus Lophiomys; species Lophiomys imhausi. The sequence continues at coordinate 3,316,075 of CAJQZJ010001896.1, read as the reverse complement.
CCCAAAAGAAAAGGATAATCAGAAGACTGAGCGTGAAGCTGGAGTTGTCTGTTGCTTTAGTAACACGAGTCTAAAGATTATACTTTAAATTTGTTGGGACAAACCAAACATCAAATTCCAGAATAAATATTTATCTGGCATGAAGACAAGGTGAATTGTCAGAACTAATTAAGGAATAGGCCAATGGAGAAGGATTTGTGATAGAGAAAAAGTGAATGAAGATACAGTAAAAATAGGTCTCAGGATCACACCTAGAAATTATCCAGTTTAGAAAGGGAGGTGCTTAGAAGATCCAAACTGGAAGTGTGGAAACTTAAATAGAGGCAAAAAAAAAAAAAAAAAAGATTCAAACACCAGAAAATGATGACTATTATTTGAGAAGAGAATGTTTTTCTTCTGTAAAATAGATATATTAATAAAGTTGAAGAGAAAATTACAAACCTATGGGGCACTTAAAGTAAAATTAAAATTTAAGATAAAATGTGACACAATTATATATAGCTGGTGAATTGGCAAAACTTTATCTGAATATGCCTTTAGAAGTAGTTTTTTGTGTATTATTTAAAGGGTAGATATTGATAGTCAGAAAAGTAAAAGTGAATTTTGTAGGTTAAGAGTTGTTAGTGTTTTCTTTCTTTTTTTAATGTTTATTTATTACTTCATTACATCTCCATTGCCACCCTCTCCTTCCACCCCCTCCTGGCCCCTCCCTCCCACCCACTACACGCTCTCTAGCTCCTCCCATGCCTCAGGTGTTGGGTGTCTCTGTGTATTAGTCCCCCTCAGTTCATTAGTCACATGAGGTCTAAGAGCTTCCTCTTGCACAGGAGGCATACGTGGTAGTTCCACTAGGGTGGGGTGTCCCACTGACAGGTAACCAAGTACCTGTTCTTGATCTTTTGGGTCTATTGATTGTACGATGGCTATCCTGTACTATAATGGCTACAATTCAGTTATAATGAGTATATGCCATGTGTATCTTTCTGAGTCTGAGTTAGTTCACTCATGATGAGTTTTTCTAGTTCCATCCATTTGGGATACAAATTGTATGATTTCCTTGTTTCTGATAGCTGAGTAGTATTCCATTGTGTAAATGTACCACATTTTTTTTTTTTTTGTATCCATTTGTCAGTTGAGGGACATCTGAGTTGTTTCAGTTTCTAGCTATTACAAATAAGGCTGCTATGATGCTATGATAGATGAGGAGATGCCCTTGTGGGTTGGTGAGGAATCTTTTGGATATATGCCCAAGAGTGGTATGGCTGGGTCTTGAGGTAGAGCTATTCCAAGTTTTCTAAGTCATCACCAGACTGATTTACATAGTGGTTGTACAAGTTTGCACTCCCATCAGCAATGTGGGATTGTTCCCCTTTCTCCACAGCCTTGCCAGCATATGCTGTCTTTTGAGTTTTTGATCTTAGACATTCTGATAGGAGTGAGATGGAATCTCAGATTCGTCTTGAGTTGCATTTCTCTGATGATTAAGGATGTTGAGCATTTCTTCAAGTGTCTCTCAGACATTAGGGATTCCTCCCTTGTGAATTCTCTGTTTAGATTGTTAGTGTTTTCAATATTTCAAATTGATTAATCAAAATCCCACAGAAGTGTTAATCATGTTCACTGAACCAGAAAATAACACTCACAGCTGACTACAGAGAAAACAATGACACAGAATGGTATTGGAAGTGGGGAGTAATACTTTTAATGCTGATATCCTTTTCCAGAGTAGACTATGTATAGAAATACATTTAAGAGTGAAGAAATGATGAGGTGTTTAAGTATAGTGAAAGTAATTATTAATAGAATAACAAATGTCTCAAGAAGCAAGGGAATAATTAAGGGTGACTCTTTCCATTATGATGCTAGAAGTTATTTTCAAACGTTCTTTAACCAAATATATAACTAAAATTGATTGTTAAGTAAGCAAAACTTTTAGAAAGTAAAATAACCCAAAATTGATTTTGAAAGAATGACCAAAAAATGGTTCTTACTGTTTGTATATGAAATATAGGATTGAAGGTGATGTGGAGCAGAACTCACACATTAATACAATACCTCTACTTAATGTGAAGTGCATTCTGCAACTTTCAGTACTGAGATCACATCATTGAAACTTGAGTGAAGCTAAATAATAATAATAATAATAATAATAGTAAGTTTCATTTTAATCCATTCTTCCTGGAACACTTACTTGTGGTAGTGTGTTCTGAACATCATTTCAGATCCTGTCGACCTATGTGTTGTGTCAGTTGGTCCTCTATAGTTTGTGACCGTTCCCATATAATTGGCAGCATCTTTTCACCCCGTACATTCTACTCTCCATTTTCTCTCTGCCCCAGGCCTTCCCTGCCCTCATGGCTGTGGAACACCCATAGGTACCCATTTAGTGCTCACATGCTCACAAAGCAGTGTTGGGAAGGAGTTAATGCCCCATGGGTTGAACTTTCAGTCAAAAAATGCTCAGGAATGATGGACAGACGATGATGAAATTTACTTCGGATTGGTCTGGAATGACCCAAATCATTACAGAATTGAATGTAAAATGAAGTGACACATCCTCATACTGGCTCTTCTTTATTGTGTCCCCATCTTTTATATCTGCTTCTTGAGCTCATATTCCACATTTGAACACTCAGCTATACACCTTTATTTTAGTTCTGCCTTGAAGGAAGCCAAGAATATACTCAGCTTAAGTATATTATACGATAGGAATGAATTGCCAAGAGAATACTCATATATGAGTCTTTATTTAATATTCTGGGAAAAATCTTAGGAAATGTTCTGTTTAAAAATTTTATTTTAGTGTACAGACATTTTTCCTGTAAGTATGTCTGTGCACCATGTGCATCCAGGATCCACAGAGGCCAGAGGAGCACATCAAATCTCCTGAAACTACAGATGATTGTGAACTACCATGTGGGAACTTAACCCAGATCATTGGCAAAAACAGGCAGTGTTCTTACCACCTGTTCTTGCCATCTCTTCTGCCCTCAAGAATTATTCCTTAGCACTGTTAGTGAAAGTTCCTAGAATGTAACATGTGATACCATCTCCAATAAATGATACAACTCTCTTACCATTGTCCAGAACAAATTGTCACAACACTGAAGAAATTAAGAGGGTTAGAATGAATTTATAACATTGAATAGGAAAGTTTGACTATTTCTTTTGTACATATTTCCTTGCAAAGTTTAGAGAAGATTTCCTTCATGAAGATGACAAGAATGTCTGGCAAGGGAGTCCTGGCCTCTCTGATGTCTGTGCTGTGCAGACCAGGCATAAATGTGGTGATCATACATAAAAGGAGCAAACATTTCTATGCCCAACATGGGATGGGATTCCAGAATGCCATGAAGTGTGTAGATGTATATTTTAATGTATATTTTAAGGACATATTAGATACAGTTGCTGCAATGGAAGCAGGACTTTCCTGTAGATATCCATAGCAATAACCAATAGATTATGATTTCCGACCATGTGCTCTCTTTAACGGAATGCTTGGATACTCAGATAAGAAGCTTACAGTCTTAATTGTTTGAACAGTAAAGAGATACAGGGACGAGTAGATCATTATCAAGGACTACAATGTGTAAGGCACCATGTTTCAAGCTATTGGCTTCCAGACTTATCATGCACTGCTTATTGATTTAAAAGAGTGGGAGAAACTTGCAGCTTACATGACAATTGTACATAGAGAATGTATTTTTAATTTGTTCTTTAAGGAAGCAATGCCCAGGAATATAAATCCAGCACTCACATACACATATTCCCCCACTCAATACACATATCTCTAAGTAAATATTCTTTTAAAAGAAAACAGTGGTCATCTACCATAATAATTGTTTTGGGAGAGGATAATGTACAGTATTTGAGGATTTTTTTGAAAATTGGTTTTTCATAAAGTAGTAGTGCCTGTACACTAGAAAACCAAAATTTCTCTAACATGTAGGATTCAGAATCGAGAAGAGTGTACAGACCTAAGTAAACCTAACCGGTGTTCACAGTGGACAATTATGTGACTATTTACTCTGATCCTACCTATAAAATTGTACTTCTATAACTAACAGCAAGCTGACAGAAACCTCTAAATTGGCTTCTTGTCACTGTGGAATAAAAGTTTCTATGATATAAAAGAAAATCAAAAAGGATTCCTAAATGTCTTTTCCCTTTCTTACTCTGAGACAAAAGCAAGAAATTTGGAGAAATACTTTATATCCCACATCACAAAAAGAATTTTGGAAACAATATCATTAATATACCTAAAGTTTGGAGAGTTGGTAGAACCATCATATGGCTGTTTGGCTCTCTGACCCCAATAACAGCAAAGTAGTAGCCAACAGATGGAGTAGTTGATGTAGTTCTGGCTGCAATAACATGGTAGCCCCAATTCACCAGCTGTGTTAAATGTATTCTATTGCCTGGAAAACATCAATTTTTCTTGTATGCATTTGTCTTCCAATGGTGCTTTTTCTCAATATTTATCAGAAAAATGAAGCAGGAAGCACAGCTAAGTTCATTTCCTATTAATGAGGATCATACATATCACTCTCATTTCAGGATCATGTTAATTTTCTTAGGTATTGTACTTCATAGAAATTTGATCATCTAGGAACTATGAAGTATATTATATCTGGAACCATATTGATTATTATGCTTATTAAAATATTTAGCAACAAAGACAAGTAATTTAGATGTCTTATTCTGAAAAAAATGTATGCCATATGATAAGTGATCCATCATTAAATGGTCTAGGACTGCTGTAGAAAACACCTATAAGGACAAATCTACCTATCTAGGAGTATACCCTCCAATATGTATGTTCTGAAGCATTAGCTCATTACACACTCCTAATAATCAAGAAAGAGGTACATAATTTGGTAGGCTTTGGGATTTTTCAGTCAACATATATTGTTTCTGAAAATATTAACAAAAAGAAAGAAGACAGGTATGGTATCTCAAGATCTAACAAAATTTTTGTTAATATTAACCATTGTTGTAAACCAAAATTAACACAGGTCTAATGATATTTCATGTAAGGGATTACTTTGAGAAAATGAAAGTTTTCTGCAACGCAAAACTGTGAACTGTTCACCTGCTTTTTTTTCTTATAAGGAGGTTTCATAAACAATACGTGTACATAGATTCCTGATTGGTGATGAATGGTTTATCTGATTAGTAAAGGGTTAGAGAAGGAAGAAAATGGCAATTAGACTCTAGAAACACTTATTAATAATGATAGACTCCTGGAAGTAAGCCAATTCCTCCTCTCTTCCCCTCCCTTTCTTTTTTGTTGTCATTTCATTGTCCACAAGAGGGCAGACATTACAAGGGACTCTTGTCTCTCAAGCTGAAAAGAATGACTTGACTGAAGAGAATGATCTGTGAATGTTGATTAGCTTCTCTCCTTGACCACACATGGATGACTGCTACTGCTTTCTGCCTATTTTTATTCCCAATGGTGGTCAATCATAGCTCCTCAATATGGAATCGTTCTTTGAGCAGTACCACCAACTGTTTCTGACAACATGACTCTAATGGACATTATCAAACTGAAAGGGAAGACCAATTTATCCTAGATTTCAAAACTATTCATGATATAGATTTTTCTTTCCAGTTTACAGATTATTAGCTTATCTCACATTCTGAAGACTAAGGTATGGCTTATTTATCTAATTTTATTTTGCACTCCATTTTGTTTACTAACACCACAGGATATATTTATTGTCAAAGGATGACTGGCAGAGGGTGAATGGTAGTGGATTTTCACTGATTTTGCCCTGTCCTTGTGGCTCAGAGGCAGGCATTCAAATAAAATGTTGGAACACACTATCCAAGACTCACATGAGCTTACAATTCCAAGAAAACAGCGTTCACTGAGAACTCAATAGGTTGTAACATCTCTACTTGACCTATTTGTGATTTGTGGTCATGTCCACAGAGAATAAAATATATGGACCTCTGGAGTTTTAGTCAGTAGGTGAAGAGTCTTTTAATTTGAAGAATATATATCTATTTCCATAGTATTTCAGGTTTTTTATATTTGTAGTTCTAAGTGTTAAGAGAAATTTTTCATAGGAGTACACAGAATGCCTCCATCACTCCTACCTGGTGTCTTCAATAACTGTAATTGATTGGACTCTTACAAAAACAAAGGAGTTTGTATCTTGGTAGGAATATCCCTAATCAGCACTCACAGTTTTGTGTGTTCCTATATGGTGCTATCAGAAGGAATATCTCTACAAGCCTGGCAACTCACTGGAGTGGTCTTCTGTGTTGAATTTTGCTGTATTAATGGAGAAGCAAGATCTGTAATGAAGTTGATTATGAACAAAGTACAAAAGGGTGCCATCCCTCTAAGGAAGAGGGTCTTGGTTATCCAAATAGTAAAGCAACCTAGAACAGTTCAGTTGACAGCCACGAATGAGAGGCATATAAATTTGCAGTAACGCAATGGGATGATCAATGTCAATTAAGGCCTCAAACAAAATTCATTGAGACAGCAGATTTTCACCAAGCTTTTGTTTTAATTGGAGTGAATTTGCCTTGCTCAGTCCAGAAGCTAGCTTGGTTCCAGACTGAACTTAATGGGAGCTATAAATGGATCTGAGAGTTACAAAGTAGGAAGTATATTTTCTGTGCATTTTTCTGTATCATTTCAAATTTGCTCAGCCTGATCATATTGAAGCTCATGTCTCATCTGTCCTGTCAGAGATTTATCTAACAATGCTTCATCTCATACAACACTCTTTTCCTGCTGAAGACTTCCTCCAGTTTCAGGATACTTCATACTCGCAGAATCTTGATTTTAACACACACACACACACATTTATATATAATGTATATTTCCTGAACAATATGCAAATTAGACAATACATTGTTGCAGAAGAGATATGAATTATACCAATCCTCTCTCCTCTCTCAAAATTATTCTTTCTTGAACCTGACAATTGGAAGTATGTGCTCATATACACCCTAAAGTATAGGGACTAATAGACAAATTATTTTTTCATGCCTACCATAGGTTAAGTGGCTTTAAGTTGACATTGATTATATTTCTTTTATTTTCTTATAGTATTTAATGATTATTCATACTTTCTTTTAGAAAATTTAATAATGCATAAAATGTTACTTAATTTTTTGACAATGTAATTTTATGATTTTTTAAACATTTATTTATTAATTCAAGTTATATTTCAATCACAGTCCCCTCCCTCCTCCCCTCCCGGTTCCACCCTCCAACCTTCTATCCCCCTCCCACCTATCCTACTCCTTCTGTTTGGGGGCCCCCACATATCAACCACTCTCAGTTCAGACCCTAGGGCTCTTCAACTGTGGTGGGAAGTGCCACTATGTTCTGCCGATAGTGTCTGTATGTCCAACACAGGGACCTTTATTGTCCTCGGCCTTTCCTGGCTAGCTTACATAGGCTTGTGTCTCTCAGACTGCTACTTTGAGAGAGTATATCTCTATGGTGGTCCAATTGGTCCTCCTGTCCCACAGAATGTGTCCATGCAGGTTGCTGCCATCTTGCTTCTCCCTTTCTTCAATTTTTATATAACAAAACACAGGAAAAATGCAACTTAAGGCAGTTTTACTCTGGCTCGCAGTTTGAAGATGCGTGCTTTCATGGGAGGATCAGTTCAGTGGCAACAGCATGAAGTAGATGATTACAATACAACTAGATTCAGAAAGAGAAGACAAAAGAGTGTTTGTTCTAAATTTGCTTCCTCATTTTTATTCAGTCATGATCCCTGGTACCATGAGACAGTACCACACCCTTCCAAAGTGAATCTTCCATCCTTGGTTAATCTCTTCTAGAAACACTTTTGTAGATATAATCAGAGGTGTGTTTTTATGATATTGCATAAAATTTGGTAATCAAAATTAAACATCACAGTTATATTCAGTGGCTTTCTTTAATTTCTTATTTTATTTTTAAAAAGGATTTTGTTCTTATTAGGTGTGTGTTTGTCTGTGTGATCACATGTCATGTGTTTGTGAGTGACACAGGGGACAGAGGGATCATTGGATCCACTGGAGCTGATGCTAATGGAAAATGTAAGCAGCCCCACATGGACATGCGTGCAAGAGTGTGAAACACTATTAACTTTTGAGTTATTTCTCCAGCTTTCCCCTCCCTCTCAATCCTAGTATTCAAGAGAACATTTTCAAAAGAATTTTTCACATAGGGTAAAAGACATGAAGCCCATGACCACTACTTCCTCCTCTGCCCTAGGGAAGATAGAAACTGGTCCAGCTCATTTTTAGTAGGTTATAAGATGTGTACTGACTAGTGATTGTTGCATGGAAGATCTCAAGACTCAGCGGCTTGAAGAAGCCACAGATCTTTTCTCTGTGTCTGTAAGAGCAGCGGGTCGTATCAAGTAGCTTTGGCTCAGCTGAGAAGCTCAGCTTCCTCCTTAGGCTTATATATTAACCAGAATGGCTCTGCTCCAAGAGTTTGTCATCATTCCTTCATATGAGCCAAACTAAGGTGAAACACATAAAACGTTTTCCAAGCCTAGGCCAATAGTTGAAGCACTGTGCTTTCTATATACACGTAACTGGCCAAGACAATTCACACACTCAGGTACCAAATCAAGGGGCAGAGGGACATTCTCCATGCATGATGACTCTCTAGCAAGAGAGCATATCTAAGGAACAGTGAAAAATTGAAGCTAATTAATCTACTATATGAGTATAAAAGAAATACCAGTGTATTGTCTGCAAAAGAAAAGAATACAAAGTATTACAGGTAATGATGTCATTAAGTTAATAGTTAAATTCTCTTCAATGAAAACTGCTTAAATTCATATTGTCTGTGTCTAGCCAACATTAAAAGTCAAGGCAACGGTTTGTATATCTCATAAATTGCAGATGAGAATGGAGAAGGCAGAACACTTGTTTAAGCCACTAATCTGCTAGTGAATATCCAGATTTTAGAATTTACATGTTCTGACCTCTTCATTGTGACTAGGAAAAATGATATACTCATAATTATTATGCATGGGAAATTACTCAGTCTTCAGGGTTAAAAAGATTAGAAGAAGAACAGCATTAATGAAATACATTTATTTTCACCGAGGCCCAAGCAATTTACCCTGCAATTTAGAAAGAGCACAATGGGCTTCATGTTAAACAATATTTCTAAAACAGTGAGACTCTTACAGAGCAATTGGCATTCATTAAAATTCAGTGTTGAGAGCAGCAGGTGGCAAGCAGTCTCATGGAATGGTTTTCCACTGTCCTTCCACAGCTGAAGCCAAACAATTCATGTCAGAAGAGTCTTGGTCTTACTCCCTGTTGAAAGTTATAGTGTGTGTAACAGTTCTTTTATTTTGACATGAATATATTCAAGGGGCCTGAACTGAGTTACTGCAATAGCTTTCTAGAATGTACATTTTCCTACTATGTAGTTGAAGGGGAATATATTCATTTCAATCACTGTTTTGCTTTTGAATAGCAATACATTTCATGGTAAAATGCTGTTGCTTTATTTGTCCATGGGGTAGTGAAAATTTGAATATCTGTAAAATTATACATATGTAGAATAAAGTAGAAGAAATACTTGAGTTAAAAGAGCATGGAAATTGTTAGCATTCATCTGTTATTTTGCTTTTATGTAACAAAGGGTAAATAAAAATGATGCATGTAGTTGATTTCTGTTGACATTCTAATCCTGTCTTCTCTTTTACCAATATAGGAAAGAAAACTGTAAACAGAAATATGATCTGACATTCCTGGGACCATTTGCATAAAGCACAGTGGAGGAATGAGACAGATATTTAGATCACACTGCTTTCTTGAACATAAAATGCTGTTTAAAGAAGAAAGACCTTAAATATTCTGTTAATTGCTAAAAGTCTGGCCAGGTATAGCTTAAAACATTATGTTGAAGATAAACTTTTTCATTGTGCTTTGAAGAGTGGAAATAAACTTAGAAAGCCTTATTTTTATATTATATTGGTATAGCAGTATTGTAGTCTCTCTCCCAGCTAAAGATTCAGGTTACAGATATTGGGTTATATATGCCTAGATTCAAATCTCTACCTGACCTTTTATGCCTGTGTGATGTTGACATATATACTAGTGGAACTTTTCCAAATCTCAGTTACCATTAAAGAAACGTTAATATACCTTCCTCTGAAAATTGTAGTAGGAACCAAGTGAGATTTTAGAATTCATGCCTTATGCATAGGAAACTATAGAAAATCCTTGATATTTTGGTAATGTCTTGTCTGCAATGGATAGTTATTTAAGAGTTTCACACAGGAATCAAAGTATCTAAACAAAAATCAACCATCAAATAACAAAACAAATGAAACCAATGGCACATTATTAAGGTTGATATACTTTAAGACACTTATGTATCAAGAAGTTACTATAATTACTCATTATTTTAAAATATTTCAAGCAAGTACATCTAACATGCTCTCCACAGACTACAGGATGCCTCATGGGCCTAGAGTAGCTATAAACAAAATCCAGTGTAAAATAATAAACTTCCTTTAAGCATTAGAGATCTTTCTTTCCTTCCTTTTTTCTTTCTTCCTTCTTTCTTTCCTTTCTTTTTTCTTTTCTTTCTTTCTTTCCTTCTTTCTTCTTTTTCTTTTTATTGAGACTCCTTTCTATAACTTAATTGCACAGAACTTCAACATGAAAGTTGCAGGTGACAACATTATCTTGCCACAAGGTCAAGTGTTGGGACATGCCTGTAAGAGGACTATTTTAATCCATTGTAGGAAAAAATATAAAATTGCTTACTCATTGTTGGAACCAGAAGATATTGAGATGTTGGGAAGCCTGAAACTAATGTCATCAATGACTAGTTCATTGCAATCCCTCTTGTTTGACAAGTGGGTAACCTCAGTATTCCTTAAGAACATATGGCAGGAGTGAGGCAATGCCTTGGCATTTCCCCTAATCTCAAAGTCTGTAAGAGAAAGAGAGGTCTGTCATCATTTAGTTTATAAGAAGAGAACTTTGCTAGGTTATACCTTCCATGAAATAAAGTGTACTTGATAAGGTTTGTCAATTGCATATATCCTGTCACTGCTGTCACAACCTAAAACAGGTCTCTTTATTAACCTAAATGTCCCCTGGTGACCATTCATAATTAATCTCCCACCATGGTCTCAAGCAACTAGTTCCTTTCTTTTCTATCAGTGCAGATTTGCTTTATTTATTCATGAATATTTTTTTCTTAGCATGATATTTTTGGATTTCATCCAAGTCATATCAGTGATTTATGTCTTTCTGTTCATAATATTCACTGCATTCATTCATGTACCTCAATGTGTTTGTCGATTCACCTATAGGTGGACTTCAGTGTTGTAATTTTGGTCTACTAGGAACAAACTTTCTGTAAATATTCTCTGAACACTTTGATGTGCACATGTGTTTTCATTTGTATTGGAGTAATATATAAGTGAAGACATTTATAATAGAATTTGTTATAATTTTTTCATTAGTGTTTATTTGGGTTTTGGAGTATACACATGTTCTGGCTTGTGTGTGATCAGAGGGTTTCCTCATTGGGTTTCTATTGCTATGATAAAAACTGTGACCAAAGGCAACTTGGGAAGGAGAAGATTCTTTCAGCTTCAGGTTCCAGTCCATCACTGAGGGAAGGCAGTGTAAGGTCTCAAAGCAGGAACTTTGAGCCAGAAGCTAAGACTGACACCATGAGCATATTGTTCTTACTGGCTTGATCCTTATGGTTTTCTCAACTTGCTTTCTTATACAATTTGAGACAACTTGTCCAGAGATAGCACTGCCTACAGTGTTCTAGGTAGTAACCAAGTATTAATGAAGAAAATATCCCACAAACATGCCCACAGTTCAATCTCATGGAAGCATTTCTACAATTCAGTTTTCTTCTTCTCAGATGACCCTAGTTTGTGTCAAGTTGTTAAAATTAGCCTTCACAGAGAAAACTTGCAGAAATTGGTTCTTTTCTTCTAGCACATGAGTTCCAAAGCTTGAATTATCAGGCATAGGTCAAGGGGTTTTCACCTGCTGTTCTTTCTTACTGGTCCTGCAATATTATTTTTAAAAGTGACAACTTAATTATGGAAATTGTTACGGCTCTTCATTCTCATAACAACACTGTTAAAATAAAAAGTTCTGAGTGCCTCCTATGTGTAAAGTCTTTGAAATTAAGTGTTCTTTTTGTTCATTATTTATTCACTTTATAGCCTGATCACAGCCACATCTTTGCTCTTCTCCCAGTCTTACCCTTGTACCCTTATATCCTTCTTCTCCTTCTCAGAGAAAGGGAGACCCTCCATGTGTACCAAACCACCCAGGTATTTCAAGTCGCAGCAGGACTACATCTTCCCCAATGTGGCCAGATAAAGCAACCCAGCTATGGGAAAGGGATTCAAAAAGGAAGGTAAGAGAGTCAGAGACAGCCCCCACTCCAATTTTTAGGGGGCCCACATGAAGCAAAAGAGGCACATCTGCTACATATGTGTAGGGGGAACTTCAGTATTCTTAATGTTAGACATTAATATATATATATATTATTTATGTGGTTCTGTTTATATGTTTTGCCTTTAGAGGCCAAAGAAGACATCAGATACCATGGATCTGGATTCACAGATCAAGAGGTAGGTGTAAGTCTCTAAACATGGGTGATAGGAATCGAAGTCATGACATCTGGAAGAAAGGCATGTGTTCTTAATTTTAGAGACAACCCTATACCTCCACCCTTTATTAATAATGGGCATGTAGTAGTGTCACACAATTATTAGTTCATTGTTGAGAGAAGAGAGATGTGGCTCCATGTTACCACCTCAGGAGCTCAAGTGATTCCTCTACAATTCTAGAAACCTTGGATCAAGCCAGAAGGCAATTCAGGAATAACTGGAGAGCCAAAATTGGATATTTCTATTGGAGAGATTTTAATGTAGGTTTAAACACAAGGGTTAAGAAAAAGAGGGTTCCTCAGAGGCAAGTAAGTTATACCCATGAGCAGACTATGGGTTTCCTTTCCAACTGAAAGTAGGCAAGATTAAGATGAAAATAAGATGTAATCCAGGGTGAGTATTAGATTCTCAAGTGCAAGTAAGCTATTAATTTTCTTGGCACTAGCCATATACACCACTATGGTAGTCCTCAGTTGTTCTCAAAAAGTGGCTGAAAATCCCCATTACAAGCACTCTCCTCTTCTTTCATTTGATAAGAAAAATAACTAATGTGGCTGTAGAAATGGTGGCGTTGGGTGGGATGACAATGCAATAAAGTGAAACCATACACCACTAGGGTTGAGCTTTCTTCATTAATGAGGTTTCTGGTTGAGAGTCCTGGAAAATTGCAGGTTTGCAGATGCAAAAAGGAAAATGACTTAAGCAATTTTGAAATTTTTGGAATCCTTGCCTCTTTTGTGAGGAGATATTCAATCATATTCCTGAGCAACATGATCTTTTCTCACGCTTTCCATCCTGCCTCAACAATTTGCATTTTTAAGATAAATGGTTTTTAAATAAATTTTAACCATATTTACTTTTATTTTTCTTGCATATATGTCTATATATCAGGAACTTTTATAGTGTCCAAAGAGTATGGGGGAAGGTGTGTTGCTGCACCTAGAGTAACAGATGATTATATGTCATCATATGCTGGGAATTGAACCTGGGTCTCCTGTAAGAATAGTCAGTGCTTTTAATTGCTGTGCCATCTTTCCAGCTCCAAATAATTTTGTTGAATACATTTTATATATGTAAATGTCTCTCAGATATTTTGGTGAAATTTATGTTTATAGTTTCATTCATTTTTAACTCTTGATTATCTTATTATTGAGTTGTAAAAGTTATTTCATTGTATACTCAAAGATTAGTCATTGTCTTAATTACTTTTCTATTGCTCTGATGAAACACCCTGACCAAGGCAACTTATAAAAGAATGTATTTAACTGGGCTTGCAATTTCTGAAGTTTAGAATCCATGATAGCACAGTAAAGGCATTATGGCAGGAACAGCTGAAAGCTTATATCTTGAACTGCAAGCAGCAAACAAATATGACATTGAGAGTGACATTTTTGAAACCTCAAAGCTTGCCCTCAGTGTCCCAGCTCCTCCAGGTCACTCATTGTATTCTGTACAAACAGTTTTACTAACTGAAGACAAAGTATGCAAGCATAAGAACCTAGAGAATCCATTAGTATTCAAACTACCATGATCATTTTTAATTTTGGTGAAGTTCAAATTTCTGTGTTTTGTTTCAGGGTTAGATATGCCTATCAGTTACAAAAATATTTATTTTCCTACAGCAGTAAAAGATTTGCTTTTGCTTTCAAGTTAGTTGATGAGTGCATGGAGTGAAGTAAACATTCGTTTTTGTTGAGTGATTGTGCATTAATTCAAAGACCACTGCTTGACTCATAATGTTTTTGTGATTGAATTCACTTATCACCTTTATCTAAAATCAATTGAATATATACACGAGGACCAGTTTGTAGGTAAATAAATATGCTTGATTTTTTTTTCTTTTCTGACCAGTGGAATGCTGCTGTAATTACTTAAATTGGTAAAAATCAAATGGGAAACTCTCCTACTCTGGTATTTATCATTTCAATTTAAGTTTTTGTTTATTTGTTTGTTTCTTTGTCAACATATCTATATTTCTTCACTTACCAATTGCTAAAAAAAACCTGATGAGTTTTGAATTATATGTAACATATAAAGACTTGTGAGGAAATGGTATATTTTTTCACTTACTTAGGAAAGTTTTCAGTATCCCCAGATTTTTTTTTTTTTTTTTAGTTTACTGTCCAAATGTAGTTTAAACTTCATGATCTTCAGTGTTTAAAGATTCACAAACAAAAGATGGTAGTTCTACTCTAAGAAGTGGTGATGTGTGAGAAGGCAAACAGGAAGCTAAAAGAAAACAATCTTTAAATGAGGAGAAAATGATAAACTGTGCCAATCACTGCCATTATGTCAAGTTAAACAAGGACTGTGAACTGGCTACTGAGTTTTTAAATGTGTAATCCAGTTTTGAGTGTGACAGGTACTTATACAGAATGTGGGGACGAAAGGCCAATCAAGCTGGATTCAAGCAAGAATCAGGAAGAACACATTGGAGGTAATGAGGACAGGCAGTGTTTTTCATGGTGTGTTGTTATAACAAGGAGCCTGGAAATGGAGAAGAAGCAATGGGGGGTAAGATATCAGAAACATTTGTGATGTCAAAGATTAGCAGTACAAACATAAAAGGGAAGAAGACAGGGAGAGCTGGTGATTCTGAAAAAGACAAGAGTGACTTGAATAGCCTTGTACATATTTAGAGGACAGTTTGCCTGTCAATGAGCCATAGGGGCATTGTTCAGAGGAGAAAACAGTGTTCACCCTGTGAAGCACTAGGGAAGGCAGTAACTGCAGATGAGTTACTGATGCCTGCTTAGGTACAGAAGTAGGAAATTGATGATATTCCTTTACATTCCTTTCTTAGGAAGATAAAAAGGAGGATAGTAAACTGTCTTGGAGCATGTGGGAGATGTTGGATACTGGAATAAAGGGCTATCTCTGATACCAAGTAAATTCCATATCTTTACAAAATCTAGTGTGCTACTAGATGATGGTTTTCCTCATACATATACAAAATGAAAAGATATGTTAAGTGATAGCACATCCTGGTGGTGGCAAGGATGTGGAGAGAGAGGAACACTCCTTCATTGCTAGTGGAAGTGCAAACTTATACAACCACTCTGGAAATCAATCTGATGATATCTCAAAAAATTGGGAATCATTCTACCTCAAGACCCAGCCAAACTACTCTTGGGCATATATCCAAAAGATTCTTCACTAAACCACAAGGACATAGGCTCAACTATGTTCATGGCAGCTTTATTAGTAATAGCTAGAAACTGTAAACAACCCAGATGCCTTTCAACTGAACAATATATAAAACAAAAATCTGTGGTACATTTGCACAATGGAATACTATTCAGCTTTCAGAAACAAGGAAATCATGCAATCTCCAACCAAATGGATAGAACTAGAAAACCTCATTCTGAGTGAGCTAACATAGACCCAGAAAGATACGCAAGGCATGTACTCACACTTATAACTGGATTTTAGCCATTTAGTACAGGATAACTATCCTACAATCCCTAGACCCAAAGGAACAAGAACTTAGCATAACTATACTGCCAGAAACTCCACCCAGCAGAGGATCAAAATAGATGCTGAGACACACAATCAAACATTAGGTGGAGCTCTGGGAGCTGTGTAAAAGAGTGAGGAGGAATAGTAAGACCAGGAGGGGACAAGAACACCACATGAATTTCAACAGAACCAACTAATCTAGGCCCATAGAGGCTTACAGAGACTGAAATACTAAAAAAACAAAGAAAGAAAGCACAGATAGAACAGATCTAGCCACCCCCCCCCCATACGTAGATGTTAGTTAGGCCAATTGGTCTTCATACGTATTCCTTTAGTATATATCCTGTACTAAAGGTAGGGAGGGACAGTGTTTATCATGGACTATGGTGTCTGATAGTGGATCATCTTACCCTAGCTGGGCAGCCATGCTGGGCACCAGTGCAAAAGGAAGCTCTTAGCTCTCATGTGACTGATGAACTGAGGGGACTAGATGGGGGTGGAACCTCCCTCATCCGAGGGAAAGGAGTAGAAGGAGAAGTGGAAGAAGGTGAGGGGGTGGGACCAGGAGGGGTAGAGGGAAGGGGCTATGATCCAGATGTAAATTGAATAAATAAATAAATACAAGTCCAAAATTTCTTTTTATTTTCTTGTCTACAGAGTTAAAGTTTAAGTTCCATATTTAGACATTATATTAAGATATATATTGCTATAAAACTGTTCATCAAATTTGTCTTACCATCAACTAGAGAAGATTATTAAGTGGGTCCCACTATATGAACACGACATGATGATTAGCACCAGTATTCCCAATATTTGGGAAATAGAGCTAGAATCTAGTCTAGAGTGAATTGTGAAGCCCTGTCTCAATATAAACAAATAAAAACCAAGGAGAATCATTTTCCCTATGAAGCTCTTGGTGATGGAACTTGCCCATATGGACAAATAACCTACTGGATGGACATAGTCACAGACAAATATAATTCATGGGCATCAGACAAATCAATGTAAGGCCAAAATTACCTTTTGAGTTAACTTCATTTGATTTATGGTTTTACTTTTTCCAACATCCATTTATTTAACTCTCAGATATTAAGAATATACTCTCTTTGTGTAAGGATCTGAAAATGTTCTCGTGTTTTAGGAATGTTTGTAGGTGTTAGGATCTCCATGTACATGCATGCACTGTATGTGCCTTAGCCTTTATTTTCTAAACAGTCTCTTTAAAAACCATGCCAAGACACAGACATATTAAAAAGTTTAATCAGAGGGCTCTATGTAAAACACAAAGAAGATTAAAAAAAAAAAAACAGAGTTGGTACACAAACACACACAAATTCCTTCTTTACCCAGGAGACTATAAACAAGCTGTTCATGAGGACACTATTTCTCTGGACAATTTGTCTCTACTTTATGTAATTTGTCATCTTTAAGAAGCCTAATGTACGTATTTTAATCTATAAGGGTTTTAGTGATAGCCCTTTGATTTTATTTCTCCCTTCTCTTCAATTTAACTAGCACTAGGAGCTGCTGGTATGCTTCAGAAAGCTTACATTTGAACACAGTCTAAATCAGTGCAGACCCTTGACCGGCTTAATCTTTGCTTGCAAATGACAATGCAGTGAAATCAGAGGAAGAAAAAAAAAAACTACTTCCTTTTCTGTTGGATACCTAATAAGTAGTTAGTGTGTCCCAGTTTTCAATAAGAGCGATTTTCTGATGACCCGACAGGAGTGACTATATCTACTCAAAGGATGGGGGGGGGGTGAATTTAATCTTTCATACCACTGGAATGGCAGCTGCTCCCAGCTGCCTGAGTCTGTGAAGGATGGGGAAGACAGAACTGGCTTTTAGTGTGGAGAGAAATTTCCCTTTGAATATTCCAAACGGGAGCTTGGCACATGTGCCTGAAGAACTAATTGTCTAGGTTCCGTCAGGAATGCAGCAGGAGAGGAGCGTATTTCATGCTTAAGACTAGAGAGGAGCCACGCAACACTCAGAGGATAAAAGGCTTGCAGTCCCAGCTGGGAAAAAGAGTCCCATTATCTCCCAGCTGCATAGACATTCCATACGGCTTGGTTCTGCCTGGACGCACAGCATGCCTGACTGAGGACTCCAGACAGAGTTCTGCAGAAAAATTGTAAAGATCCCGAGACATTTCCCTGGTAAGATCCGTAAGTACAGAATTGCGCTGTCTGCTGCAATGAGATTTTTGCTGGGCAAGCTGCCGCTTTTCTTGCTCTCAATCTCTTTGTATTAGTAAACCAGGTAAAAGCTGGGGTTGTGTGTATGGTTGGGGGGGGAGTGGCTGTTTCACTGATGCTGTGCTGTTATGATGTTGATGCCTAAAATACGTTTATTTCCTGTGAGAGAAAAATGTATTGGATCTGTATTGGGGGAGGTAGGATCAAACCAGGCAAAGTGAGACTACAGGTATATTTTTCTGTGTTTCTCTTGTCGATGCTGCAGTAAAACTAACGGGCAAGACTGGATGACGGGGCTAATTCTAGTACTTTCCAATGGCTATCCACCCTTTCAGTAATGGTAGATGGGAAGATGTGACTGCTATTTTTCCCCCAAGGCTGAGGGGTGGGGTTTGCTGTATCCACAGATGATTTAAAGAAACATCATGAAAGTTTCCTGGGGGAGGGTTTCCATCATGAGAGAAACTCAAAAGCAGGGGTCAAATGGGTGCACCAAATTTCATATGACATTTGGTTTTACCCAACTTATAGACAATAGCTTGCAGAATCACCTTTCCTCCCCACTCACACCAGCTAAGCCTGCTCTGATAAGGATCTTTTAATACTTTATGAAAGTTTCAGAACTTGATGACTTTGGAGCAAAACTTTGCAGAATTCTGAGATTAGCCACTATGTATGGCCCCAATGTTAACATGATACTGTAACATTGGAGGTTTGGGGGAAATTGAAATTCAAAGTTCTTTCTCCAAATGAAAACTACATAAGTTTAAATAATCAGCATCCTGACTATGTACTCTGAGAAGCATTCACAGAATAGCAAATAGAAGTTATACTGAGGGAAAACAGGGAGAACGGTGGCATTATACAGAATCATCTCAAAATAAGATATTCATGATGTTCTACAGTGACAATGTTTCTCAAAGGTATCTACCCAGCAAGATACCATATGTTGGCTGTTTAATCTCTTGTTCTGAGCAATTTTCATTTATGTGATGGATTTGTTTATCATCTTTTAAAGTCATTGTTGAAATGTGTCACCAATTTAGGTGCATTGCAATCTAAAATGAAATAAGATACTTGAGGACTGTTTTTTCCTAGCCTACCCCACAACATGTAAATATATACATTTTCCCAAAACAAGCATATACCCACAAAAATGCTGGCACAATTTGTATAGCAAACAGGAACACAGAGTATTTCATCTTTGATGAGTCACAGATTTTGTTTTTTCTTTTTCTTTAGCATTATCATGGCTACACAGTAAAAAGATTTGCAATCAAGAAACTTTTATACAAGGGCTTTATATGAGGTTATATAAATGCATATGTTATCAACTGTTAGCAAGAAATCCGTCACTTACAACCAAATGTGTTTTTTACTTCCGTTGAGTATTTCTAGTGAACTATCATAATTTTATTTTGAAGATGTGTGTGTAACTTTCTGTAATGAAACTGAATTCACTTGGTTGCTTAGCAGATGATCATACATTTCTCTGAAATTCCCCTTCCCATTCCATTCACAATTGATTATGCTGTGAAGACCATGTGAAGTATACTGACTACAGGCTTCTCTTCTTTTATGAGTGAAAAGAGTATGTAAGCAGATTGGTTCCTGTTAATTTTCCTTACAGGAGGAAGAGGATTATGAGATATTTGCTTAGTTATCCAACTATTTATACTTACAAGATATAAAGTAGAATAAGGCATAATTCGCTTTAGTACTTTGTAAAATAACAAAACAAAATATGAAAGCTTGAAAGAGAGATCCCATATTCTACAAATAGCAATTATGAGGTGGTATTTCATGTGCCTAAAATTCTCATAATAAGATGAAATGAGGAGAAAGGTACTTTCTAAAGAACAGTTTATTATAATATATCCTTCTTTCTAAGAATAATGAGTACTTAGGGAAATGGCATCATCAATGATTGACAGATGCCCTCATGGAAGACTTATATCTTACTCTACATTTAAAAAATCAAAAAGGAGATAAAATGAGATATAAATTGCAAAAATTCTGGGATATATTTGTTTGCAATAGAAATACTGATCTCATAAAAATAGTTTTATAGTTATGAACAAAAACTATGAAAAGTAATGATTTGGAGTTACTTTAATACACATTTAAATATTGACCAAATTTCAAAATACACATCATTGCCAATAGAATCTTGCTTGGTACTCCTCCTCAAATCCATGCTTTTTGTAATCTCTACAGAAGAAATTAAAAAGACATGCAAAGTGTAGAAGACAGGTGGCATTTATTAGCAAGTGTGGTAAGTACTCCAGTGGTTGACTGAGGCTAGAGGCTAAGTGGATATCTGGAGAACAAAACTCCTCCAAGGTGTGAGAAAGGAGAATGGTCAGAGATGTGTTATGCATATTTATATTTTGGATGGGTTTTATTTTATGTCTAAAGTCTCAAGAACAGACAAGTTTCTTTAGATGCTTATTCCTGTCTAGATGTTTGACAGGACTATTTGGACTGAAGCTGGTGGGAGGGGGAATTAGGATGTAAGCTACTTGCTATGCAGTAGTCTTCTAAGGTTAAGGGGTTCTGAGTGAGGCTTAGACAATGATCAATTAATGACATTATCTTTTTAAATGTTTATTTATTACTTCAAGTTACATATCCATTGCAGTCCCCTCTCCTCAACCTTTCCAGTCCCACATTTCCACCCTCTCCTTTTTCTCCCAACTATCCTATTCCTCCGGAGTGGATTACCCCTATATATCAGACCCTCTCA
Organism: Lophiomys imhausi; assembly: GCA_907164525.1. Taxonomy (NCBI): domain Eukaryota; kingdom Metazoa; phylum Chordata; class Mammalia; order Rodentia; family Muridae; genus Lophiomys; species Lophiomys imhausi. The sequence continues at coordinate 3,295,019 of CAJQZJ010001896.1, read as the reverse complement.
GTTCAACAGTCATATGAGGGCTTAGAGCTTCCTCATACACTGGGGGCCTATATGGCAACTCCATTAGGGCAAAATGTACCACTAACAGGTAACAAGAATTATGTTCCTGTTCCCTTTGGTGCATTGGCGGTAGTATAGTTCTCCTGTACTGCACGGCTAAAAATCCAATTATAAGTGAATAGATGCCATGTACTTCTTTCTGAATATGGGTTAGCTCATCCATTTGGCTGCAAATTGCATGATTTCATTATTTCTGATAGCTGAGTAGTATTCCATTATACAATTGTACCAGTTTTTTCTTTTTTCCATTCTTCAGTTGAGGGACTTACATGTCATGTGACCTTTCATGGACAGATGTCCCAAATTCTGGGCCTCTGAGAAGCAGACTCCTGAAGTTCCAGCCCTGTTCTTATAACCTATTGATTATGAGTGAGGAGTCCACCCATAATGTTCTTATAATTTCTAATGTCTAACCTGCTACCTTAAAATTCCTCTTCAATATCTGAGTCTCTGAGATAATGTAGAAAGTTGATGTCAAATCCTGGATATTTCTTTGCTCAACTGGAGTGTAGAAGATTTTAAGTTCTTATTTAAGTTGATTCTCAAACCTAGTTGAGTGATCAACAAGAACAAGATGGGATAATCTACATGTGAATTGATTGTAAAAGGAATAAAAAATTAAAGAAGTGATAAGCATACCAGGTTGAGACTAATAAAAACATTATTGTTCTTTAAGCCTGTTCTAACAATCATGATAATAATGTAAATCACCACATATATATGTCAATAATATATATCACAAATGATTGTCATACTATATATATACATGCATATATCAATAATATACATTCTGAAATGATTATCATAATATATATTCACAATATTGTGTATAATATATACATAATAACATGTATATATAATATAGGTATACATAATATATGCACATATGTTATGATAATCATTTCAGAATGTATATTATTGACATTGTGTTAATTACAATACTTTCACTTTAGATTCATTTCAAATTTGAAAGAACTAACACTTCACTAACCAGCATTTACATACCAATTCACCATTGTTTCTTGGCTGCTTGGGTCTGGCACTAAGGAGATGCATAAAAAGACTTGTGTTGCAAGCTAGTATGAATGTTGAGTTAGATATAGAACTTTAAACTCATGGAGATGGTTAGATAGTAGAATGTTAAAGTCAGGTACCAAATATATATGGACTGGACATTGGGAATATACGCTAAGCCATATAACCCTCATAACTGTGGCCTAATTACCTCTGTTGTTTTGTATTGTATTTATTATTATATGAGAAAGAGCCATTTGTTGGACTGAAAGGGGAAACTGTAGGGGGAAATAAGATATACCTTAAACTTACAAAAAAAAAAGGGAAGAGGATAGGGGGTTGAGGGTCGGAGGGTGGGACTGGAGGCGGGAATAGGGAGGGGAGTGCAATTGAGATGTAACTTGAAGAAATAAAAAATAAAGGAAAAAAATGCAAAAAAAAGACAGTTACAGAATCATAATTTGTTCGTGCCTGAGCATTATTTTATTTTACACAGTCAAGACAAGCTTTCATGTAAGAATGAAACAGTCATATTTTCTTTTTATTTATTTATTTATTTGTTGCTTCAGGTTACATCACCATAATATTGTCCTCTTTCCCCCTTCCTAGCCCCTCCCTCCCACCCTCTACCTCCTAACCTTTCCAACGTACTCCTCTGGAGTGGAATGTCCCTACATAACAGTCCCCCACCCTGGTTCAGATATCAGATGAGGGCCAAAAGCCTCCTCATACACTGGGGGCCTACAAGGCAGTATCACCAGTGAAAAGGGTCTCATTGCCAGGGAGAGAAAACTGAAAAAAAAAAAACCACACACACACACAAAACAACCAAACAAAAAAACAAAAAAACAAAAAACAAAAAAAAAGTCTATGTTCATGTTCCCTTTGGAGCGTTGGTTGTAGTATAGCTGTCCTGTACTATGTAGCTAAAATCCGAATATAAGTGAATAGATGCCATGTGTATCCTTCTGGGTCTGGGTTAGCTCACTCAGGATGAGCTTCTCTAGTTCCATCCATTTGGCTGCAAATTGCATGATTTCCTTGTTTCTGATAGCTGAGTAGTATTACATTGTGTAGATGTACCACAGTTTTTTAATCCATTCTTTGGTTGTGGGACATATGGGTTCTTTCCAGTTTCTAGCTATTACAAATAAAGCTGCTATGAAGATAGATGAGGAAACTTCCTTGTGATTCGGTGTGGAGTCATTTGGATGTATACCCAGAAGTGGTATGGCTGGGTCCTGAGGCAAAGCTATTCCAAGTTTTCTAAGATATCGCCAGACTGACCTCCAAAGGGGTTGCACTAGCCTGCACTCCCACCAGCAATGGAGGAGGGTTCCCCTTTCTCCATACCCTCACCAGCCAGCATGTGCTGTCATTTGAGCTTTTGATCTTAGCCATTCTGACAGGTGTGAGATGGAATCTCAGAGTCATCTTGAGTTGCATTTCTCTGATGATTAAGGATGTTGAGCATTTCTTCAAGTGTCTCTTGGCTTTTAGGAATTCCTCCTTTGTGAATTCTCTGTTTAGCTCTTTCCCCCATTTTTTAAATTGGATTATTTGGTTTCTTGGCATTTAATTTCTTGAGTTCTTTGTAGATTTTGGATATTAGCCCTCTGCCAGATGTGGGGTTGATGAGGATTCCTTCTCAATCTGTAGGCTGCCATTTTGTTCGAATGACAGTGTCTTTTGCCTTACAGAAGCTTTTCAGTTTCATGAGGTCCCATTTATTGATTGTTGGACTTAGGTCATGAGCTGTTGGTGTTCTGTTCAGGAAGTTGTCACCTGCACCTGTGCCAATGAGTTCGAGGGTTTTTCCCACTTTCTCTTCTAGTAGATTTAGAGTGTCCAGCCTTATGCTAAGGTCTTTGATCCACTTGGACTTAAGTTTTGTACAAGGTGATAAGTATGGGTCTAATTTCATTCTTTTACAAGTGAACATCTAGTTGGACCAGCACCATTTGTTGAAGATGCTGTCCTTCTTCCATTGTGACAATTTGGCTTCTTTGTCAAAAATTCGGTGGCCATAGGTGGTGGGTTCATTTTTGAGTCTTCAATTCGATTCCATTGATCTACTCGTCTGTTTCTATACCAGTACCATGCTGTTTTTGCTACTATTGCTCTGTAGTACAGCTTGAAATCTGGGATGGTGATACCTCCAGAAGTTTTTTATTGTACAGGATTGATTTAGCTATTCTGGGTTTTTTTGTTATTCCATATGTTAGACTCATTATTTCTCTGTTTGGCTTCTGTCTTGATGATCTGAAATGTGTACACATGTGCAATTATTGCTGCTGACATCTCATATTTAAAATTATTTCACAGAACTTTTAACTGTTGTTGAATATGACTTGTTTTTCTCAGACAAAATTTGGATGATTTTTGACTTTCATATTTTTTTCTCATAAAATATTCCTATACCTGGTCCGTCTAAGGAATATTTTCTTACCATTGCTTTAATGTTCTTTTTCTTTCCATTTTTTTTGAACAACAGGAATGCTGTTATGTTATTACATACAAAATTCAAGGGAGCAATGCAGGTTTTCTGAAATTCTACTGTGGTTAGATTAAGTAACATTAGGTAATGGTCAAAAAAGTTCCTGATCCTTTGTTAAAGGTCTTTAATTAATAACAAAATCATAGAATTGTTTTTCATGTAAGTTTTTAAATGTTAATTTAATAAAGATAGAGATCAGTATACTGACCTATTCCAATCGGTAAGTTATTTAGGTGTTATTTTGTGAGCAAAATTGAGAAGTCAATATCATATATTTTGAAGTCCTAATAAGTACTACTCATACTCCAATGTTTTCTTATACTTTCCTTTTTTCTTTCATTTATTTTTAAAATTTAGTTATTTATTCATTATACATCCCAATCACAACCTCCTCCCCCCTCTCCACCTGTTCCCACATTTCCACCCTCTTCCCCCTTTTCCTCCTCCTCTTCTCCTCATATAAAGAAAGCATCTTCCCTTCCCACCCCCCAACTACCCATCATGGCTCATCAAGTTACATTAGGACTAAGAGCATCACTTTCTGCTGAAGCCACACAAGGCAGGCCAGTAAAGTGTACGCCAAGCAGGCAACAGAGTCCATGCCAGATTCATCTCTCTTACATCCCCCCCCCCCACACCCCGTGCTCCACTTGTTAGGGGATCTACATAAAGACCAAGCTGCTTATCAGCTGCATATGTGTAGGGGACTTAGGTCCAGTCAATATATGCTGTTTGGTTGGTTGGTGCTTCATTCTCTGCAAGCCCCTACGGGCCACCTCTTTGGGGTTCTTGTTCCATCTGGATCTCTCTATTCTTCCTCCCACTCATCTACAAGACTTCCCCAGCTCCACTTAATATTTGACTCTGTCTCAGCATCTCTTTCAATCTGCTGCTGGGTGGGGCCTCACAGAGGATAATGGTTATAAGTTCCTGTTTGCAAGAACAGCAGAATATCATTAATAGTTTCAGAAGTTGGTTCTCTCCCAACTTCTGGGGTGTTGGGTCTCAATTTTTTCTTATTCTTTATGAAGCATTTCAAATAAAGCTAACTAATTTAATCCTTTCTGATTTTGTTCTCATATGATTTATGGTTTGTGTATATTCATGCTATAGGAAATTGTGTGTGCCCCAATATCACTGATAAGAAGTGATTCTGGTTATTTGGGAAAGCAGCCATCGTTTTAAACCCCATTACTGAGTTTTGTTTTTTGTTTATAAATATATGAATGAGATTCTTACATCGCAGAAGGTTTTCTAAACCTGAGTCTTTAGTTTGGCTACCTGACACTCCAGAGCATGAACCTATAAATTGTTATACTTTTTTCATTTATTGCTTCTTTCGTCTGGATCACCATTTATGACCAAGTTGGATATTATTTTTTCATCTTTCATATCCATAAAATTATCCATTTTTTTCCAACTGTGCACTTTGTTTCATTTCCCATCATTATCTCTAATGGTTTCTTATGATACTGTATTTTCTATTTCAATGTTCATCTCTGAAATGTTCTTATTTTCTTCTACAATTTTAGTTGTATTTAGCACTTGACATTTTTCTTTGGCTGCTGAATTTCTGTTGTAAAATATGTACCTAAAGATTATGTTTAGAGACATTAAAATTATGTCAGAGTATTTTCTCATTGCTTTTTAAAAACTGTAGCTACTATTCTTTAGATTTATATTTTTCAATTGCATATTTTCTTTATTTCTTTACATCTTTTAGTTTCAAAGCATGTTCATGAGAGATATGTAGAAAAAAACAGGAATTTTTTTAGAGTGCTTTAAAACTCATAAATTATACAACAATCCCAAGAATAAACTCTAGGGTTACCAAGCTCTATTCCTAAAGTAGATGAGAGATTAACAGTTACCGACATACCCTACAGGAGTCCCATATGAAACAAATTCATATGTATTGAACTTAAAAACCGTAATAGTAGAAAATACCATGCATGTGTTAATGCAGTAGCCATACTGAAGCTTTTTCCCCTCAAATTTTGGTAGGAAATGATCCAAGTAAAATAAATTTAATGAGATTTAAAATATGCATTTTAGTATTTCCTATCAATGTCTTTAAATAATGCTACTTTTGTGTATGAATTCAACTCAATACTTTAGATACTTGTATGATTCTTAGATATTTAGGACTTTAATATAATTTTATATTAGCAATATAAAACTGCCAAATCTGTCATCTTGTTTTCTTGAGGAATAAATATTCTCCCACTTGTTAGTTGAGTCCCTTTTGTAAGCTGTAAGAAATCCAGTAGCCAACATCAAATTAAATGGAAAGAAACTTAAAGCATTTCCTCTAAAATCAGGGAGAAGGCAAGGATGCCCACTCTCCCCATACCTCTTCAACATACCCTTTGAAGTTCTAGCCAGAACAATAATACAACTAAAGGAGATCAAGGGGATACAAATTGGAAATGAAGAAGTCAAATTACCCCTATTGGCAGATGATATAATAATATACATAAGTGACTCCAAGAATTCCACTAGAGAACTAATACAACTGATAAATAACTTCAGCAAGGTGGCTGGATACAAAAATAACTCAAAAAAATTAGAAACCCTTCTTTATACAAAAGATAAATGGACCGAGAAAGAAATTAGGGAAACAACACCCTTCACAATAGCCACAAACAATATACATTACCTGGGGCTAACTCTAACCAAGCAAGTGAAAGACCTGTATTACAAGAACTTCAAATCCTCGAAGAAAGAAATTAAAGAGGACATCAGACAATGGAAAGATCTCCCATGCTCATGGCTAGGTAGGATCAACATAATAAAAATGGCCATCCTGCCAAAAGTAATATACAGATTCATTGCAATTCCAATCAAAATACCAACACAATTCTTTACAGGCCTGGAAAAAACAATTTTCAACTTCATATGGAATAACAAAAAACTCAGAATAGCTAAATCAATCTTGTACAAAAAAAAAAAAAATCAGGAAGTATCACCATCCCAGATTTCCGGCTATACTACCGAGCAATAGTAATAAAAGCAGCGTGGTACTGGTATAAGAAAGCATTCAACTAATGGGTCTCCATCGTGGAAGCTTGTGGACAAACCTTTCTCTCTTGTTATCTCTCTAACTAGTAAGTTTCAAAATATTGTATTATCTTAAAATACAATAGAAATATACAAAGACAAAATAAATAAACACTTGACAGGTTTTCCCTAAATCCCCCTAAAAGTATGTCTTTTAGTGTTTGGAAACAATGAAAATCTGCTTTAGATTGTGTGTTTGCCATTGTGCCTATGAATATTGTCTCTAGGGTTAGAAGGATTTTGCTGATGGTTTTGTTTCTGTCTTCCCAACACCATCATTATGTTTTTTTCTTTCTTCTCTTTGTTTCTGTAGAACAAGATATGAATAAAAATCTCCTTATTTTGTGAGTTTTCAGTAGGAATCGTTTAGCTTGAAGTTACCTTTTTAAAAATGTTTATTTATTACTTCAAGTTACATCTCCATCACAGTGCCCTCTTTCCACCCACCCAGTCCCACCCTCCCACCCTCTATCCCCTCTGCCTTCTATCCTACTCCTGTGGATATGTAGGGACTCTATGTGTCCCTTCCCCCACCCCAGTATAGCAGTCATATGAGGGTTAAGAGCTTCCTTATATACTGGGGGCCTACATGGCAGCACCACTAGGGAAAACTGTCTCATTAACAGCTAACAAAGTCTATATTCCTGTTCCTTTTGGTGGGTTGGTTGTAGTAGAGTTATCCTGTACTATATGACTAAAATCTTATTATAAGTGAATAGATGCCATGTGCATCTTTCTGAGTCTGGGTTAGCTCACTCAGGATGAGCTTCTATAGTTCCATCCACTTGGCTGCAAATTGCATGATTTTGTTGTTTCTGATGCCTGAGTAGTATTCCATTGTGTAGATATACCACAGTTTTTTTTTTTTTTATTCATTAATTGGTTGAGGGACATCTGGGTTGCTTCCAGTTTCTAGCTATTACAAATAAGGCTGTTATGAACATAGATGAAGAAACGTCCTTGTGGTTTGGTGACGAATCATTTGGTTGTATACCCAGAAGTGGTATGGCTGGGTATTGAGGTAGAGCTATTCCAAGTTTTCTAAGATATCACCAAACTGATTTCCATAGTGCTTGTACAAGTTTGCACTCCCACCAGCAATGGAGGAATGTTCCCATTTCTTCACAACTTTGCCAGCACGTGCTGTCATTTGAGTTTTTTATCTTAGCCATTCTGAAGGGTGTGAGATGGAATCTCAGAGCCATCTTGAGTTACATTTCTCTGATGATTAAGGATGCTGAGCATTTCTTCAAATATCTCTCAGCCTTTAGATGTTCCTCCTAGAAATAATAAAGGTGATATACAACCAAAAATGGGGAACAGAGCTAAACATAGAATTCACAAAGGAGGAATTCTTAATGGCTTGAAGTTATTTTTATGTGAAGTTTTTGCTCCAAAATTGTGACTCTGTGATTTACATCAACAGAAGCTTTTGTACCTGAATTGTGTGTGTGTGTGTGTGTGTGTGTGTGTGTGTGTGTGTGTGTACACATGAGTGTTCAATGTGCATTACTGTCATGATGATATATGCTCTAACTTCAGCAGATGGGCATCTGAACAGCTAAGTCAAAGGATTATAGGTTCTATGTCAGCCTTAGATTAATAGCAAAAGAAATGAGAGTAAAATTCTAGAGCCTGGGTACTTAGATTTCAGGTGTCACTTGTACCCAGCTTCCTGAGTACATGTTATAATGGCCTCTCTACATCTCAGTTTCTCCATTCATAACAGAGATAATAGCAGTATTGACTTCACCATGTTATAAAGAGAATTAAATGACTTAATTTGTGCAAATATCTTGGAAGAAAGCCCAGCAATTAATAAGATCTCTGTGTGTTCATTGGTTCATTATGGTTATATTATTACTACTACTATATTTGTCTTTTAGCTTTAGAATCAATTGACTAAAAATAATATAAAACAATGAACAGAATGAAAATTATAATAATCATTTTATCAATTGTATTGAGTATTTATTAGAAAATTAAATTTGGTGTGTAAATCACCAAATTGGAAATGAAAATAGTGCTTATGATAGCATTGTGGAAGGATTCAGAGACACTAATGTGTGGATACATACAGATTAAAAATAGCTTAATTCTATATCAAAAAATTAATTGTACTTGACCAAAAGAGTTTCTTTAATATTCTGACCATAAAACAAAGCACAGAATATAACAAAAGTATATGATAAATACTTTTACCACAAAAAATATTATAAAATTTTCTGCATTTTACTCTTGTTGCTGTCCATTTTCAATATTTTTAACTTTAAAGTAACTATATTCTGTTGTGGTGTGAATTAGAAATGTGCCCCATAGTTTTGTGTATGTGAACACTTGGTCCCCAGCTGATCTCCTGTTTTGGGAGGATATGAAACTTCAGTGGTGCAATATTGCTGGAGGGAGGACATCGGTGGGTACTAGTCTGGAGGGTTTATGGACTATTCCCACTTTCTTCTTGCTTTCTTTCTCCTTCCTGTATGCAAATAAAATGTGATTCACCAGTTTCCTGGTCCTGTCAGCATGCCATGCCTTTCTTTTTATTACGTACAACAGCCCTACTGATCTAGTACTCAAAATAAGTTCTTCCTCAAGTTATTTTGGTAATTATTTTGTCACAGTAACAGTAATGTGACCAATATGCATCTCTGAATTAGTCCATGCATATGAAAGCAGTAATACGTTTGAAATTGTAATAGGTATCTTAAAATAAAGTGTAAACATATTTTTTTTTACCCATTTCTAGTCTCACACTCATTCACATATATACTTTCAATAGTCAATTTTATTGAAATATTTCCTTATGGCCACTATTATAAATTTATGCAGTGCATTTTGGCTTTAATTGTACATTTTTCATGTTTAAAACAGTATATGTTGAATCTATATTTTTCATGTCTTTCTTCTTTTTCAGACTCTTACAATACAGTTTTGATTGTCATAAAAGTTTTCTAATTTTTTTGGCCGAGAAGAACATGTATATGTATACTTTCTATTCTATCAAGGAATTTTAAATATTTATGTGAATGTCAAATTTATGAATTACTATTCCTACCAATCAGATTTACCAAATGCTAAATTCTAGTAGATGCGTAAAATGTCTTTCACTCATGAAATATGGATACAATATTAAAATAATAAGAGAATAACCATAAATTTCTGTACTCCTTTCATTCTTCACTATCTTAAATTATTATACTTAATTTGTTCATACATATTTACATAATAAAAGACTATTTTCAAATATTTTGTGAATGGAGTGATAATAAAGATACATATATAACCAGCCAGACTCATTGTATATTGGATAACTAAGATCAGATCTTGTGAATAGGCGAAGATCTTGGTTGATTTGTGAATGTTATTCCTTGATTTCCCATTTTCTTATTGACCTTTATTCATGATTTAACTATTAAAGTATTCAATTGACACCTCTGCACATTGTGAAAATTCCCCTAACGAATACCAGTACTATGGTGTGTCAACAACTTCCTGTTTGCTTTATGTGGTCCCAGAATCTTTGTCTTTTAATTGATGAACTGAATTCATCTACATCTAGTATTATTGTGAATGAAATTTGATTGACTTCTTACCTCTTTGTAAACTATTATGAAAATTCACTGTTCCTCAAAGACTGCTGGCTTGTGAGCGCCAGACTCCTCTGTTACTGCCCATCCCCCACTCTCCTACTCTGGAGTTACAGAAGCAGGCCACTATGGCCTTCCTTATGTATTTTCAAGGGATCAAAACTCAGATCCTCACACATACACAGAAGCACTTTATCCACTGAGCAGCCTCCTATCTAGTACCTATTATAGCAACTTTTATTTATTTTCTACCTTTTACAACCTTAAAAATTGTGATTGCCTTGTCTCTTATGTATGTGGAAGATGATATGAATATAGTACAATTAATGTTTTCTATTAGTTAATTAAGATAAATATAATAATGTATCTGTCCTCTATGTAGTAAGGATGATTGACTTAGATATCTTCCACAAAAACCTTTAAGCTTCCTAATACTCCCTTTTATTTTTAAACTTCCTTAAAAGTACTCAGCCACTATTTATTCAAATTATTTGCTTGCTTTTCTGAGTTCTTTATTCATCATCTTTTGTTACTATTGTGAGTCTCCTGGATTCATTCTTATTTAACAATGAATATTTGAAAGTTGTTCTAAAAGCACTGTTGAGCTCCCTTAAAACTTAGGCACTGAAAATTTTCTTACTCACATTCTAAAACCGTACTACAGTTCATTCAGAGCTCTTTGTTGACCAGTGGTTTTTTTTTTTAATATGTTTATTTATTAATTCAAGTTACATCTCAATCACAACTTTCTCCCTCCTCTCTTCCTACCCTCTACCCCCTCTCCTCTCTGTCCTATTCCTCCGGTGTGGGGGGGAGCACATATCAGCCCCCCTCAGTTCATCAGTCACATGGGGCTAACAGCTTCCTCTTGCTCTGGGGCCTACTTGGCAGCTCCACTATGGTAAAGCATCCCGCTAACAGGCAACAAAGTCCATGACTGAGACCGCCTCACCCCTACTTGTTAAGGGATCTGGATCTGGATCAAGTTGCCTATCCTCTATATTTGTATGGGGGGCGGGTCTAGGTCATGTCTAAGCTGTTTTTGTTTTTGTTTTTTTTTTTTTTTCATCTTATTTTGGTTAGTGTTTCAGTCGCTGTAAGTCACTAGGGGCCTAGGCTAGTTGGTTCTGTTGATCTTCATGTGTTGATATTGACCCTTCCAGGTCTCTCTATTCCTCCTCCCTCTCTTACATATGCCTCCCAGAGCTCCACCTAATGTTTGACTGTGTGTCTTAGCATATGTTTTGATCTGCTACTGGATGGAATTTCTTTTAGGATAGTTATTCTAGGTTCCTGTTCCTTTGGGTCTGTGGGTGGTAGGATAGTCATCTTGTACTATATAATCAGTGTTCTTAGCTGAATGTTTTGTTTGGTTTATAGTCCATAACCTTCGGGGATTCAATGTAATCACCACTTTATAGGTAGATTTTAGGAAATTTTATTTTGTTCCTTCAGTTTCACCAAAAAATATAATTACAAATCATTATATACATATTCTGTTTAGTCACTATAATCTCCCAACTGTGTTTTTCTTCTTTTTTGGCTATTGAAAATACTTAGATACCATTCACTTAATTTTGCAATATGAAAACACCTTTATTTACTCTTTCAGGAATATTTCTTCAGGATTTCCATTGTCTATTCTTCTGTCTTAGGTTTCTTCACAAACTTTTATTAATTTCCTTTTCATGATGTCGCATTCCTCCCATATATATTTCATAACTTTACTTTTCAAAGTGAAAACTCAGTTTTCCTGTGTATCTTTAAGTATTTTCCGACCACTAGTGACTCCTCTCTTCTCAGTTTAGATCTGGTTCTTGGTTGTTGTACTATTTTTAGGCTTTAGGAAGAAATCCCTGCATTATTTATCTCTATTGCCTCTCTCTCGCAGTGCATTATTTTTTTCTGATTCTCTGAATTTTCCTCTATATCACATTCATCTTCAGTGGAAATTTCCTATGAGAGACGAGCTTTATCTGAGTCTTGTATATGTCTCTATGACTCACTTCGCTTTTTCTTGCAGAGGAGTACAACAATTTTCTTCTTGTCTTGGTTTCTTTCTTCATATATTTTAACCTTAAATTATCTACTCTCCTTTAAATATCTACTTATTATATACATGGAATGAGTTTGGATTTTATAAAAACAAGCTTAGGGACATTATCTTCAGGCGACCAAGGTCTCCTAAGGCTGCCTATTTATCCAAGATCATTTACTCTTAGGTTATTTTCCCTTTATCACCTCTAAATCTTCAAGGAATCTGTTGTTCTTCTCTTGCATTTGCATGTGTCTCCAGTGGAAACGCTTTCCTGAAGAATACTGGATATTTCCCTATGCTTCCCCATACTTACCTGCTGACTAGAATTTCCCCTATATGGTTTCCTTCTAGGAAGCCTTCAAACTTAATACTTTTCTAATTTTAGAGTTCTTTTTTTTCTTTTAAATCATTCCAATGACCTCATATATTTCTTCAGGTGAGTTTTCTGCTCACTTGATGATACTTTGAAGGGAAGGAGTATGTTCATGTCAACAATCTGAATCATTTGTTTATTCAAAGGCTGTGAGGATTTCCCCCCAGGAATTAAGAATGATTTTCCCTCTTTTTTGAGTGCGTGTGTGTGTGTGTGTGTGTGTCTTGGATATATATGTGCACACATGTATGTCCATGCAGATGTCCTTATATTTTTGTGTGGAGGCCAGAAGTCAGCATGGAGTGATTTGTACCATTGTAACTTTAGTATTTGAGACAGGGGCTCTCGGTGAACTTGCAGCTCATCAGTTCAGCTAAGTTAAATGTACCGCTTTTGGTAGCCACCTGTCTCTGCCTTCTTTTACTACTGTGTTTAAAAAGAGGCACTGCAACACCTGGCTTTCTAGTGGGTGCTGCTGACCCCAATACAGGTGCTCTTCCTGACCAGAAAAACACTTACCTGGCTGAGCCATCTTGCCACTGTTCAATTATTCTTCTCAAAATTTTTGCACTTTCATTTGATTATGATTCCTGATATGGTTAGAAACAATGTTAAGCCTTTTGAACAGAATCTCACAAGAAATGGACAGAGACACTCTTATCTATATTTCTATTACTTATACAAATACCATAAATTATTAAAATTATAATTTAATAAAGAATGATTATCTCATGAGATTATATGTTAGGACATATTTCAAGAATTTAGTTAAGGAAATAATTATTTATTTAAATAGTTATTAACAAATTACTCATCAATAATTAATTAATAGTTATTAATTTTGATATTTGGGAGAGTCACTGCATTAATTCTTTAAGTCTAATGGTGTATATTTAATAAAATATTTAACCAGTTATCTTGAAACTTTATTAGCATAGCTGTTTCTATGACAGTCTGAGCTGAGTACAAACAGGTAATTCTTGCTTTAGGTTTCTTTTGATGACCAACACTGAGGCAATTAGATGAAATTTTTAATATATAACAGAAAACTAATCTTCTCTTATACCAAAAAAGTGTGGTTGAAGATACTTAATGAAGACAGCAGTAACTTTCCACTCATGTTGCCAATATATGTCTGTGGTCAGAAGACTTTAGACATTTTCTATTTAAAGCATTATGTGTATATGATTTTAAAGTTGATGTAACATTTAGATGTGTTTAAGAGTACTGGATAAGGTGCTGTTTGCCTGCAGTTATCTTTGTACATGTCAGGGCTCTTATAGATTTACTGGAATAGCACTCTCGAAAAAAAATGGAGGAGAAAAAACTAAGTCCATCCATTTCTTCTGTGTTTCTGTCAGTCTTCCAGTCAGTACAAAGCAGTAAAGGGAAGGGAAGATTGGAAATCAGGTTTGCTGTACATCTCTTGTTGAAAATTTTTCTGATTGGCAGAAAGACATTTAAAGACATGTGATAGTATGATGTTTGCTAGGCAACAGACTCACAAATATGCAAATTTTTGAGTCTGTGGTCCTAATAGATATGTAAAGATGTAGCATAGTGTGCCCTGACCTTCAGTTGCAGGGCATTTTGTAGATGTATCCCTTGGTTCTACATATATAATATACATATATGTATATAACAACGTTTAATGAAAACAGAGGTTATGAATTTGAAAGAGGACAAGGAAGGTATAAAGGAGCACTTGAAGACCACAAAAGGAAGAAATTGTGTAATTATACTATAATCTCAAAGAACTGAAGCAAATAATTTAGAAAAAAATGGTAGAACATCTGAAAAAAAAAATGTGTTCAAAGAAGTTATCTTAAAACAGTGCTGTGGTATATGTGCTTTACAGACATGCTGTGTCCTTTCTTGTTGCTTCATGTAGACTACTGCTATATGGCTGTGGATGAAACACTAAGGAAAGTACTTCTTTTTTAATATTTATTTATTACTTCAGGTTACATCTCCATCACAGTGTCCTCTTTCCACCCTTCCCAGTCCCGGCCTCCCACCCTCTATCCCCTATCCTTTTCATCCCACTCCTCTGGAGTGGAGTGTCCCTACATAACAGTCCCCCACCCCAGTTCAGCAGTCATATGAGGGCCAAGAGCCTCCTCATACACTGGGGGCCTACAAGGCAGCACCACTAGGGCAAAGTGTACATCTATTTAAGCATCAGGACACTTATTGCTTCTGAGTTCACTAATGGTCCAGCTTATGTCCTGTTGATGCATAGAATGCTTCTTCTGAGACAGATTCCTCTCTCTCTCTCTCTCTCTCTCTCTCTCTCTCTCTCTCACACACACACACACATACACATAATCAGCAATAAAGAAGAAACAATCAATTTGAGAATCAGGAGACTTGGGAGGGGATGGAGGAAGGAAAAGGAAAAAGGAAAATTATGTAATTCTATTTCAATCAAAACATATAAGCGAATAGATAGACAGACAGTCAGACAGATGACTTCTCCTTAAATAGGTACAGGAGTTTAAAATAAAAATAACTTTGTTGTCATGTGTAGCACAGAAAGTCAAATATAAGTTTTCTGGCTATGTTCATTCACTAGCAGGAACAATTGTTCTAGCATCAAGAATTTCTTTCACTTAATACAGAAAGTTATTTTTCTTCCAAAAAGAAATGTAAAACAGCTCCAAAAAGCGAATCAATGCCAGTAAAGTTTCAAGATTCATTGGTATATATTTGGATGCTCAACATTGTTAATTTATTCACAGAAGTGTTTTCTAATATAAATCTAGATCTCATCTTTTGTGAATTTCTTTCCATGGAAAACATCATTCGGCAAACACTGGTGTAACTTAACTTTTTAATTATTAAGTATTTATTTATTAACAATATTCACTTATAAAAATATAAGCACTTAGCTACTAATTCTACAAATTCCTATAACCTCTTTGACCTAACCACTAACCCTATTGATAACGATTACAACTTTTTCCTAACCTTTTAGAAGGATACAGTCTCTGGGGCAGGTCCTCAGTCGTCAGGAACACAGTCTCTGGGGTAGACCCTTTAATGCACTTAGCAGTCTTTCTTCTGGAATATCTCAGATGTAGATTCATCAGGGTAAATTGGCTATGGCAGTCTCACCTTAAATAAGGCTTGAGGCTTTCTTCTCTCTGGGAGACCTCAGCTGTCTGGAGGCCAACTTGTTTCCTTTTCATCAGCAACTCTGCTACTCTGCCTCAGTCCTTAAAGCCGGCCACAGTTCCGTTCAGGCCACTGTTTGGACAGGTCAAACCCCTCTAGGAAAAAGCTGAGCCACAGGGTTTAGTCCTTGGCCTTTTGCTGTCTTGCTGAGGCTTCTCTCCTCACCAGCTTCTTTCTGCCTCAGGGAGATCCAGCCATCAATTCACCAGCACTTTCTCCACTCATTGTCCGTTCTAGTGTGAGGACTTGCTAGCATCAGAGCTTTCTATCATGGGGGCCCTCCTAGACTCCATCCACTTGTTCTTAAATAGATGGAACTCTGTTTCAGCTTAATTTGGGTTCCACCCACTTAGCAGCTAAAAACAATGCCCGGCCAAATACTTTGTTTCTAGTCCATTAAGTCTTTCCTGTTTTTCCTGGCTTCAACCTTGTTTTTTAGTCCATTAAGTCTTTCCTGTTTTTCACCAGGCTTCAACCTTGTTTTTTAATCCATTAAGTCTTTCCTGTTTCCTTTTTTTAGTCCACAAGCTGATAAGCTAATTGGTCACGCCAAGTTGATCTTCATGACCCGAATTAACAGACTGTATCAGAAATCCCTAGATATATACTAACTCCCTACACACTGTGGTTAACTTCGATAAAGATAGAACACACCAAACAACCAACACTGATGTTTAGTGGAGGAAAACAGTGACAATTAACCAAGAGTAATTCAAAAGTTAAATACGATGACATTTTGTTCAGAAACTTCTCAGTATCATTTTAATAGGCAAGTTAGAATGATAGACATCTACATTTTTAAGTGTACATATATAAATAAGTTTTTCTTGTAACATTTTAATAAATTTTTCATATATTGTTTTCTGGAAGTTTTGTTCATATATTAACTTCTTTTGTTAACAAAGTGTTTGATTGATGTCTGGATTCTAAATTATTCTTGGGTGTATACCTGGACAAAAGAGACTCCCTCTCTTTTGTATATTAATTGCTTACTTGACATAAGAAGTTTTTCAGGAATTTATTAGTTAACGAATCTTAGCAGAACTATTATCATTTGACAGTTGCTAATGTGAATATGGTGATGTTATTTTGAGCAAGACATTTGTAAGTTATTTGTACATTGTAATATATGATATGTTGATTATGTGTTAGTATGTGCAGCTAGAATTAAGAGACTAACCTTGTTTGTTTTATTCTCTGAGAAGAGAGCAAAAGCGCTGTCTTCCTCATGTATGTGAACTGCAGTATACTGTAACATCTACATGTATATTTGTTAACAGATGCACAGGTGCATATAGTATAACTTGTACTTAGGAGAACAAGGTAGGGGAATTATGGGTGATACTTAGTGGTCTTGTGATGCAAATAAAATTATCCAATGAGTAGGAAACACTAAAATTATATGATAGAAAGAATTAATTTTAGACAATGATAATCTTCCCTGTAGTTCCAAAGTGAGGTACTTAATTACAGCTTAAAAAAAGGATTCAGAATCTGTCTAAACATTAACAAATTAACAAGACACCATATCTCATTGGATATCTGCAAAATTTCTTATTAAGTGGCTGATGTCCCTGGCCTTAATAAGATGCTTCCAATAAACAAATAGAACTTTCTCTCATCAAGTCAAAATTTAAATCTATATTCTCAAATTCCTGTGTAAATTTATGTATGACTCATGAATGGAAATTAAATACAATCAAAATATTTCATTTTTACAATTATTTCAATTATTTCCTCTTTATAGACATTATATGTATTTATTTAATCATATTTGGAAATTAAAACTATCACCAATTGCATTTTATTTATTTTTTTGCAGCATTTGACATCCTTTCCAGTATGTATTTGGGCTTTTCAAATTTTTAGTGTGCATATGGGTGTGTTTGTGTGTAGAGATGTGTGTGTTTATAAGATAAAACATTAGGATAAATTTATGTGGTGTGACTTGTAACTTACTTTTCTTCCAACTAACATATTTTGAGAAATTTTTAAATATCATTAATGGTTTCCCTAAAGCTTTGTGTTCCTTAGTTCGCTGAAACCAGTATCCAGCTTCATGTCCTAGCTTTCTCACACTTATGAGCACTGCTGTGAAGTCTTGTACCTGAGTCTTTACTCACACACAAACACACATGTGCACACATGCACATGCATATATGTATGTATATTTCTTAAAAATATAGCCCTAGTAGTAAAATTTCAACTTCAAATGATGTACACCTTTTTGAAGACTTCTCAGTGTATTACTTAATTATACTGCTTTTAAACACTCACAAGTACAATATGTCATATACAGTGACATTGAAGGGAATTTTCTGTCTATAAGCCAATAACATAATACACAAGAGAAGTAAGTGCAGGATCAGGCCTGTGAGCAACTCCCTTTTTGGGGGGGACAAAATGTCTACATTAGTAGAGACAGGGGACGTCAAGTGCCCTTTCTATCGTCAACCTTAGAAGGATCCATAGCCTGCACAATTGTAAATACTAAATTTTCATTTAGATGTTCAGATTGAACTAAAAAAGAATCAAATAAGCTATATTTCAACATTACTATAAAGTATCTTTTTTTTATTCCTCTCCATAAAACCAAAGCTGGATATCTCATGGACCATTTACATTTGTGTCTTAGATTAAAGTCAGCTGTGTCCTTTGCGACTTTTTTTTTTTTGGAGGGGGGTGTACAAGTCACATCTATTCCTAATCTCAAGAAGTTAGTCATATATCAAGGATTATTTCATAGTTTATGTGTCACAATTATGTTTCAGAGTTTATAACACCTTTGTCTTTTAACATCTAAAATGTGAGATCTCATATGACATGTCACCATCTTTTTTAGTTTTCATTTCCAGATGCATATCTCATAGCCTGTAGCAGCTAGTCTAGTTTCTAAACCCTCCTAGGGCTTGAAGAAGAAAAAGTGAACTGATTTTTTCAAATATACTCATAGCACTTTAAGTAATAAAAAATATTGCTTATTCTGTTATTAAAACTAAATAAATATTGACCTAGCATGTCCACTAAGTCATAAAATTCTAAATTAATAAGTCTCACATTTACTAAAGATATTCTCAATGTTTAATCTTTTTAGCCACATCACATAGCACAGTGTGGGGCCTGTGGTGGAGGTTCAATAAATGCTTGCTTAATGAATGAGATTTTCCAATGTAGTAGCAAAACATAATTTTAAGTATGTCTGTGCTCACTCCAAGTGCACTATTATGGTGTCATCTAAATCTATGTACACAAAAATAACACAGGTTGAAATGACAGTTCATGTTGAACTTAAATTTATGTCTCTCCCTTGGCCAGCAAGGGATCCACTTCTTAATGAAATAATCAACTAAGTTAAGTATTTATTATGTCATCCCTAATTGCATTTCAGAAATATTACTTTATATATGTGTGCATGTAATATGACTTTAAAAATAACTTAATCATTGTAGAAAGATCAAATATTTTTAAAATGTGTGAACTTTACCTATTAAAATAACCCACCAAATATGAAATACATAGATTTGGACCTAGTTCATCAGAACAAGATAGGATTTCAAGATAGGACTTCAATGTATTTAACTTGAATTCAAGTTATTATAATATGTTGAATTTGTTTATGGTACTATTTTATAGAATAAAACAATGGAATTAGATGTACAACTTGGCAACCAGAGTTTAAGGAATAATTTTTTTTATTTGATTTGATTAGATCCAAATATCTTCACAGCTTTTTTGGCAAATTTAGCTTTTAATTTTTTTTTAGGTTCATCAAAGATGTATGTTGTATATATAGTTTAGGATAATAGAACTTATTTGTCATGATATACTAATATATCAGGCAGCTTTCTTCTCATATTTTTTTAAAGTGCCTGAGAGAAATATCCCATAACGATTCAGTTTATGACCATTCTTGACCTCAGGCGTTTCATCCTTGATGGGTTGACCTCATAGTCTTTGAGCCTGTGCTGAGGTAGCATATCATGGCCAGAAGTATGTAACTGATCAAGATGCTCACTTTCTGGTGGCAACGAGTCACAGAGAAAAGTAAGAGTGACCAAAATCCTAATATTATCTTCAAGGACACAGCCTCACACTCTCATTTTTTTTATGTGCTATATGACAGGATTTACTTTTTATTTCTTTTTTAAAATGACATTTATTCATTACTTCAAGTTACATCTCCATCATAGCCCCCTCCTTCCACCCCTTTTAGCCCCACCCTTCCACCCTCTACCCCCTCTCCCACTTATCCTACTAGTTCTGTGTAGGGTGCCCCCACATATCAACCCCCCTTAGTTCATCAGTCATATGAAGGCTAAGAGCTTCCTCTTACACTGGGGACCTACATGGCAGCTCCACTAGAGCAACGTGTTCCACTACAAGCAACAAAGTTTATGTTCCTGTTCCTTTCAGTCTTTTGGTTGTAGGATAGTTATCCTGTACTATATGACTAAAATCCAGTCATAAGTGAATACATGCCATGTGCATATTTTAACCCTGAAGCTTTTCAGCTTCATGAGGTCCCATTTATTGATTTTGGTCTTAGAGCCTGAACTATTGGTGTTCTGTTCAGGAACTTGTCACCTGTGCCAATGAGTTCAAGGCTTTGCCCCATGTTCTCTTTTATTAGATTTAGTATGACCAGTTAAGTTCTTTGATCTACTTGCACTTAACTTTTGTGTGGGGTGATAAATATGAATCTATTTGTATTCTTTTACATGTTGACAATCAGTTATATTCACAGATGCTATGATAGTATACATAAGTGACCCCAAAAATTCCACCAGAGAACTCCTAGAAGTGATAAACAACTTCAGCAAGGTGGCTGGATACAAAATTAATTTAAAAAAATATCGGTAGCCCTTCTTTACACAAAAGATAAATGGACTGAGAGAGAAATTAGGGAAACAACACTTTTCACAATAGCCACAAACAATATAAAATACCTGGGGGTAACCCTAATGAAGCAAATGAAAGACCTGTATGACAAGATCTTCAAGTCCTTGAAGAAAGAAATTGAAGAGGTCATCAGAAGTTGGAAAGATCTCCCATCCTCATGGATAGATAGGCTCAACATAATAAAAATGACTATCCTACCGAAAGAACTACACAAATTCAATGCAATTCCTATCAAAATACCAACACAATTCTTTATAGAACTTGAAAGAACAATTCTCAACTTCATATGGAAAAACTAAATACTTGCACGTTCTTCCCTAAGATTCCACTTCCCAAATTTTCCACCTCTCATTTGTACTACAGAAAGGAGGAATCCTTTAACACATGGGGTTTTAAAGGGCACTTACTCAAGCCACCATAGCTACACTTCCTACAGAAAACCACTCTCTATATTTTATAGTTTTGGTTGTGAGCCTAGCCTTTAACGGCTGAGCCATCTCTCTAGCCCCACTCTCTATATTTTACGAGCGTCTTTCCAATCGTATCTGAGACAACTACGTCCCAGAGACTTACAATTTTCAATATCATATTCATTTTAGTTTCTACAATTATTATCAGAGAGAAATCTGGAGACCTACATTAGCAATTAAGTCTTTAAACCCAGCTGTGATCTATATTCTCTAAATTCGTATTGCATTAGCTCATTCATATTCCTCAATAACACAAAGTGAAATATACTAGTACCCCAGAAGAAGAGACTGGAAAGTGCTGGTGAGTGAGAGTAGCATCCTCCCCTTTAACTTTGATAGCAAACAGGATATATCTCACTAGGCTATTGTTCACTAATAATCTAATTATGATATGGCAAAAATCTCAATTACTCACATAGGTTTTTGTTTGTTTGGTTTTGGTTTTTGGTTTTTGTCATGTTTTGTTTATAGGAATTTCCACTCCTTGTATTTATCGATAGAGTTCATTTTTTTTTCATACTATATAGTAAGTCGACACCTATCTGGGATTTTTTTTTTTTTTTATTGACTGTGGATCTGGATCATGTGCTCATGATGGCTTAAATTGAAATCAGTGTTTCAGACTTTCTTGACATGTCTGACCTGCATGTAGTAGAAAAGAACCAAGGATAGTTATGAATGTAGACAACCCCCAAATCAGAAACTGACTGAAAACATGATGAGAATTATTTTTGGTGTTCTGTAAATCAAATAAATTATTCTTAGTCATCGGCTTCATAGATGAGAGCTTGGTGTCAAAATGTCAATAGGTTGAACACCTTTCGAGAGAACTGATTTGTTCTCATGGTTTCTACAGAAATTTATGGACTTCTATTTCAATTAAATTGCCTTAGAAAACATCAAACAGGTGCACCATGAGAATTTATCATAAGAAGATAAATTGATCAGGCACGGAAAGAACATGTGAACGTCAATGGAGTAGTGACATACAAATACAGCCATTTTCATTATGGCATATATGAGGAAGAGATCTTATGAAAAGAGGAATGGCCAGTGAAAGGATGTTAAAGTAAAGATTGAGAGCTGAACTACTTACATCAGGATCAACAGCAGACTAAACAAGTAACAGACTTGAACAAGACTTTTCATGAATTCTGAAAAACCTTCCTTTGTTTTTCACACTGCTGAATTAAAACAACTGAAAGAAAATAGATAATATTTTGCTAACTTTTCACATAGAATTACAATATAAAATGTTTGAAAATAAAGTATAAAGGACTAACTTAGGAGAGGGTAAAGTTAATGAAAAAAAAAGAGCCTTCAAAAAATTGCTGCTGGATACTTCCCTAAATTATTCAGTATTAAGAGTAATTGTAAATCAACATTTACATCCTGAGATGATGTTTCATCAAACTATGGACCTGTAAGAGTCTCACTGATATCAATAATCTAGTAGGATGATTACCAACAACCCCTGCATCCTTTTTTGTGAATGCCACTATTATCTCCAAGAACTGGTATCACTGTTTCTTTTCCTTTAATCTGGCATCATAATTTGTTTTAATGAACAGAAATGGCAGTAATGAGTTGTATCAATTATTATCCAAGAAGAGGTCAGCGGCTTCTATTTTGGACTCGTTGAATCTAGGCCCCAATCTGAAAATGAATAGTGATAACATCTTTGGAGCAGGAGAGACAATGCAAATTGGGCTCATGTGAGAAAATAGTTGCAACAGCTTAGGATGTGTTCTATGACATATGATGAGGCGTTCTTGAACCCACTGGGACAGTTTTGAAAGGAGTTAGCCAAGGCAATAATATGTGAGTGTAAAGATGTCTAATGTACATATCAATTTTGAAAAATAATTGTGTTTATGTTAATAATCAGGTTTTAAAATGCTTTGTTACATAGAATGACACAGTGAAAGTCAACTGATCAGTGATTTAAAGAAAACTAAATTGCTATGGAATATCCCAGTGTCCTTTTCAGTAAATGTTAGATACCCTAATTAACACACTAGTGGATAGAAATCCAAAGTCATATGGAACATTCTTGTCTATGAAAGGTATATGTTGTTAAATTTAACTTTAAAAAATTAAAAAAAATTTGTATTTGAGAGAAGATCTCTCTACATCTACTTGGCTGAACTGGAACTTCCTAAGTAGACTAGGTTTGTCTCAAACTCAAAGTGATCTGCCTGGCTCTGCCTCCTGAATGCTAGGATTAAAAGTAATAACCACCATGCCTGGGTAAATTTTGAATTCTTTAAAAGATAAAGTTCTGGGGCTGGAGAGATGGCTCAGCGGTTAAGAGCACTGCCTAGTGCTCTTCCAAAGGTCCTGAGTTCAATTCCCAGCAACCACATGGTGGCTCACAACCATCCACAATGTGATCTGGTGCCCTCTTCTGGAATGCAGGTGTACATGCAGATAGAGCACACATATGCATAAAATAAATAAAATAAATCTTTAAAAAAAATAAAATAAAAGATAACGTTCTAAATCAGATGAAGAAAATATGCAGGCAATTCTTTGTGGAATCATTTCCATTTCAATGGATATAATGTGTGAAGAGTTATTCAGATGTGAACAAAAACCTACATGAAGACTTATGTAATGATTTTGACCTTTGAGGGAAAAATTAAAAAGAAGAGCAAAGCAGGTTCACAGATACCTATATATCCTATATATAGGAATATAAATGAATTCCTTCTTTCTTGAAAGCCTTTATAAATTTCTTAAATGATTTCTTTTCAGTACACTGTTTACTTGAGAATTATTTTTATATCAGATTATAAATATTGTAGTTAGAAGTTTATCCAATGAAATTCCTACTTCCCTTCATATATTTTCAGTGCACTGAAACATGTGTAGCCAGAACAATATAGGTATACAGATACAAATAAATAAGTACATACACACATATATAACTATGACTATTTCACATGTATTATAAATACATGTAAATAAGAATGCAATTAATCACATGAGTATTTTTCTATACTAGAATAATTTTGACTCATTGACAAGCATTCTTCAAGTCAATAACTATAACCAATATTGTTAAAGGTTTTTGAGTTCCTGGGATACTATAACATGATTATCCGGAGATGAAGAACCACATTTAACATATATTTGGAGGTTTATTAAGCTGGCTTGATTCACATGGTAATATGAGCTGAGAATTCCAGTCTGTTCTCTGGCAGCTTGAGGCTCCGGCACCAGCTCATTTTCTGAAAATTTCTGAAACAGCCTATGGCATACTTTGAATTCCAAAGGAAAGACAGTGTTGAGGTAAGTAGGCAGGCAAGAAGAGGACAAATTCTCACTTCCACTGTATCACATTCTATTCAGGTTTTCCATGGATTTAATGATTTTGACAACATTAGGGAGCATAGTCTATACCAGTTCAAATGGTATCTGTATAAATATATTTAATAGTCAGAAACCATATTTAATCTAAGCACTATGTAGTCCAATGTATATGAAGGTCAATATAAAAGGTCCTTCAATAATAATATTAGTAGATAGGAAAACTTAGTACAACACACTTAAAAACAAGGTCTTTTTTCTTTTTATTAATGTTTACTTATTACTTCAAGTTACATCTCCATCACAGTCTCCTGCCTCCACCCATTCTTGTCCCACACTCCCATCCTCTCCTCCTTCTCCCACTTATCCTACTCCTCTGGTATGGGGTGCCCCTACATATCAGTCCCCCTCAGTTCAGCAGTCATATGAGGGCTAAGAGCTTCCTCTTGCACTGGGGGCCTACATGGCAGCTCCATTAGGGCAAAGTGTCCCACTAACAGGTAACAAAGTCCATGTTCCTGTTCCTTTTGGTCTGTTGGTTTTAGGATAGTTATCCTGTACTATATGGGTAAAGCCCAGTTATAAGTGAATAGATGCCATGTGCATCTAAAACAAGATCTCTACAACATGAAGTCAGAGAGATGTTTTCATAATAAGTGATACTGTTTACACTTGTAATTTCACACTGCAAATTTTCCTAAAAGCTCTGTTATTCACTGGAGAAGTAAATTCTAAATTAATTTAACTCTATATGGCGTGTGACATGACGGCATGCTGACTCAGCAGATTGAAGATCATTAATTTGCAGTTGTCATTTGGCCAGTGTCAAAACTGCCACTTTCTATTTTGTGTATTGTGAAAAGGCACTGAGACAACCTTCCCTGCTTAAAATTAAATTGGTCTTTAAATGTGTCATTAATCATATTTTAGACTGCCAATGATCAAAACAAAATTGGCCCAGAAGTTTAATGTTTCCAGGGTGATGAAAGTGAGCAGTTTAGGAATATTTAACCACGCTCCAGATGTGTTGGCTAATTTCTGAAGATATTTGTTTTGATACCTTGTGGCTTTCATGCTAGGTGTTAATGTGTGTAATTAGCATTGTTTTAGAGCACTGGCCCCAAAGACAGATATCTATCAGAGCTGGGGCCCAGCCAGGAAAGAATCTCATGAGCTAGCTGTGAATTGAGTTGCAGGGCTTGCTGAAAGAAATTAGATAAAATGTAGGTCAAGAAATTCCAAAGCAGGTCACTCAAAAGTTATTTAAGGATGTAGATTGACCTCCTTCCATGATCTGAAGAACTTAGGAATACGATATCCAATTGTAATAAGTGTAATTATCATTAATATTCAGTATGCCTGTATATTATACAAAGAAAACTACTCTGGGCATAAATATCTCTTAGTACGTACATTCATTTCTTGCATTTCTATCAATTATTTTTAAACTGATTTGAAATGGAAAAAAACTTCTTAGAGTAAGTCTGAATAATTATATAAAAATACAGAGCTCTTAATGATGACATTAACATCACTGAGTTAAATTTAAAATTGTCTATAGTAACTCTCACTGTTTCCATATGTTCAGTGTAAAAATCACTTGTATTTAGGAGCTGGACAAATTTCTGTGGATTAAACTTATCTAGAAGACTGCAGTGCTAATTCTGATTTAATAATGGAAGTTAGACGTCCAGGTATAATTTGCATGATGGTTAATCTTCATTGATAATTTTAGAGGATTTAAAATCATCATAGAAGCTAACTGTTGGGGGTGTCCATGAGGATTTCAGCCAAAGGTTCACCTGAGCAGGAAAGGCCTTAGCTAAAAGCACGCACCACGAACAGAATACAAAGGAGAAAGCAAAAAATTTCTGTTCTCTGCCTCTTTAATGGAGACTTAATGTGACCAGCTTTCTTTCATTTCTACCATATTGCCTCCTTCCCCACCAAGACACATTATGCATTCAAACACTGAAACACAATAAACTCTTATTTCTTTCATGTTCTTTTGTCAGGCAAGTCATTAGCACAATGAGGGAAGTAACTACAACTTGAAATTTATATATAAATTTATATATAAACTTTTGCAGTTTTGAAATGTTTAAAAGAAATAATGTCTGAATGTCAGGGGGCTTCATTGAAATTTGATTATTTCTAAATGGAAATAACAGAGTACTATTTTGGTAAATGTGAAAATTTTCTCTTTTATCCTTTCTTTGCATATATATGTGGATATGTGCTCTATATGTGTATGAACATGCGTGTGCAGAGGTATGTGTGCAGCAGTGACCATAGGTAGACATCAGTTTTCCTTCTCAATCCCACTCCACCTTAGTTCTTTGCGGCAGGGGCACTGGTTGATCTTGAAGGAGTTGATCCTCTCTAACTATCTAAGCCCTAGACTGACTGATCAGTAATCTCCAGTAGTCCCCCTAGCTCCACGGTATGGGTAGTAGATGTTTGAAGAGACACATTGTTTTGTATGGCTGCTGGGAATGTGAACTCAGTTAGTTATGATGCACCAGGAGGCATTTTTGCCCACTTGGACATCTCTCCAGTTTGGAATCAACTTCTTATTACTAGAATTTTAAAATGAATAGTGCACATATAGATTAAACTTCAGATTTTAAGGGAAGGACAGCATTTATACCAGAAAGTGCAGTGTGTTGGATATTAGATTTTCATCTGATTGACACCAAAAGTGTGAATTCTAGGGAGACAGACACTTGCCACAGAATACATAGCAGGAATTCACACAGATTTTCAAAGCTGGTCCTGTTGACTCTAGCTTCTTGTGCATTCTCAGAGCAGCACAATCCCTTTTGTGGGAGGAATGCAACATTTTGGAGTAAAATAGTATACTATTCTGAGCATAGGCCCTTATCTTTTGTTACTAATTTTATTAGATAAACCCTGCAAAACAAAACAAAAATAAAAAAAGACAAATGCAATCATACTTCTATTAAATTGTCTATTGGACAATTTTAAATCATCTAAAAACTAATGGAAGTAAGATATTATCTATCACAGTTTCCTAACTCCAGTTTGGAATTAAGTTTATCTTGTGGAAATAAGTTTTAATTCTCAGGAGAGCCACTAGTTTTTCTCCTACTGCTGATTTTTAGGAAGGGTGTAGTTATTTTAGTATGTATTCACACATATTCTTATTATAGAACACATAATTTGTTTTACTTTATTTCTTTTGAACTAATTTGAAGAGAACTGTTTATATAGATGGAAAATGTACTTTATCCAATTTTTAATGACTTTAATGATGCTTTTCTGATAGCTAAATGGACAATAAAAATGGACATGAAGGACCATGAGCAGCTCCCTCTACCGCTCTGCTCAGTCTAACTGCCTTGAGACAGACTCTCTAACTGAATTATGACTTAACTATTTCTACTCGGCTCACTGAACAATAAGCTTTCAGAATCTACCTCTCTCTGCTCCCCAGTGCTAGAGTTATATGCATGTACAGGCAGGTCTGACTTTTAATGTAGGTGGTAGAAATTCTAACTCAGTTCTTCATGCTTGGGGGACCAACACTAGCCAATTAAGCTATCTCCTCAGCCCCCATGAGTATATATTTATTCATATATGTATATGCATTATTTGTATTTATATATGTCAGCTTTTGATGATTGCAATATTACCAAATCTTTAGTGACTTACTCTGTTTTATTATTTACTATAATTTCTAATTCTTTAATTATTGTTATACCATGCCTTCTCTAGTAGATAAGTTTTATGCTGCCTGTAGATGGGGTTTTAAAATCATAATCTCATATAGAGGATTAATTTATCAATTTCCATGCTATGCTTGATGTTGACATCTGTACTAGTGTACATCTCATGATTGATCATTAAAAAAAGGGTTTTTGTCTGTAAACAAGTCTTATGAAAAGAACTAGAAGAGCCATTTTTAAGTAATAATGTCAGAAAAACAAAATTGCTTTTTTGATTTAATATATGTAAATATTTACTCTTATTAAAATATAGAATTTTTAAAAAATGTCCAACTGCATCAAATAACAGAAGAACCCACATTTCATCTCTATTTTCCATTAAAGAAGTCACATAAAGCAGATGTGCAATCATGGAAAAAGTAGACACTTTCTCCATCATTGTCACAGAACAAAAATTGCTTCTTGATTTACAAGCCCATAAATGTGTAGAAAAGTATGAGAGGCTGCAGGAAATCAATATCATCTATGGTCCTTGGGATGGTGGACTATGTACATATTCTAACTTTTGAATAGTTTGAAAATAGTCATTTTTTACATTTTTATTATACTGTTTATTTATTACATCAAGTTATGTTTCTATCATAATTCCCTCTTTCCACCCCTCCTGGTTCCAACCCTCCCACCCTCTTCTCTCTCTCCCACCCATCCCACTCCTCCGATGTGGAGTGTCCCTACATATCAGCCCCTCTCAGTTCAACAGTCATATGAGGGCTATGAGCTTCCTCTTGCACTGGGGAGGTACACGGTAGCACCCCTAGGGAAAATTGTCCATTAATAGGTAACAAAGTCTATGTTCCTGATCTTTTTGGTGTGTTGGTTGTAGGATGAGGACAATTTTATAAAATATGCTTCTCATATTGGGGAAAACTGTAGAAATGGTGTCTTTTTCATGTGTAGATCACGCTTTCTCTCCAATATTCAGAGGTCCTGAAAATTTCTCATCATGTTTTACCCTAAGTCTGCCCTTCATGAAAAAGTGACAGCCAGGTTTGACAGTGATGCAGGAGGCTGCCTGAGTGGACTAGAGTGGCAAATTCTTTGTGATTTAAGTTCATTCAGGTTGACCCAGTCTTGATTTCAGACCATGTGCTCCACTATTTCTTCTGGAAAATATTTGGGCGTCTTTTTTTTTTTTTTTAATCAGAACTAGCTGTCTCATTTTGGTTCTTGTGAAGGGATGTGGTGCATGATTTTCACTTATGTATTCAGATAAGCACACCACCTGACTTGCAGATATCGTTCAGTGAATTTGTTAGCACTGTTACTAAAATTATAAATAATAAAATGATGTACATGTTAAAGAGATACAGGTAGACTATTAGGAAACATTGTAAACATATATCTTTCTTACAACTGGCACACAATGTACAGTGTAGACTTTAGACAAGTAGTCTCAAAGGGCTGGAGAGGTGGTCTGATGATTAAGAGCTCTCATTCTTTTAGATCATCTAGATTCAGTTCTCGGAAACTATATTTTAATTCAAAACACTTAACTTCAGTGAACGCTTCTGACCTGCATGATTACCAGACATGCCTGTGATGACCAAAAAATAAAATAAGTAAGCATAACTGAAAGAATAGGAATAGCAAAAGAACAGTTTTCACTTTATATAATTGCACACATATATTCCTAAATATTTTATGTAGATCAACAAATTCAGTCATAAGCTAGTCCCTTAGGGAAGTGTTTTCTAAGAAATATGGCCCTTTTTTCCTCTGTTCATTTTAGATTATATTATTTTATTGTTATTAAGATTCCTGTTTGTTTTCTAACAAGAAAGAGTGTGGATTTAGATGAACTGGGAATGATATAGGAGGAGCTGGGGGAGGGGAGCCATAACCAGAATATACTGTATAAGAAAATTATTTGAATAAAAATGACAGAGAGTGATACAGAGGTTTCACCCAAATAAAATGGGGTCCAGAGGGGTAAAGTTCTCAAAATAGTCATCAGATAGGAGAGGAAGAGTATCCGGGTCACTTACCAGAGTCAACATGCTTGGCCACCACAGTCTACATTCAAAAACTGACTGCCAATGCATTTCAGTATTGTTGCAGTAGCGAGAGGCACAGTAGGAGGTAATTAAATGTCCCAGCACAGTAGAAATGCACAGCATCTTTCATCTGCTGCAGAAACTGCTGGTGGGAAGTGGCTTCACTTCAATATCACCTACCACCATATCCCTCTTGATATCCTGTCTATTTTGAAGCTAGGCTTCAAGCAGATACTATGATTAAGAACACAAAACAAATTAATGTAGTGATAGTCAATGCACAAAGAAAATGTACAGGACATGAGGCTAAGAAACCACATCCCAAGTTTTGAGAATTGTTTTATATCAAGCAAAAATCTACATGTCAAGAATACATGGAGTTATTTAGTAATTTAAGACATAACTCCATATTAATAAAATAGATGATATTTCATAAATACATACATGTGAACAAAATGTACTATATAATATAATATACATATATATATATACATTTGAAACATTTAAGTTGTTAGAATATAGTTGTTTAGAATAAACTAATTGATATATAAAACTGCTACATATGTATTTTGGCTGGGGGATTCTATTCAAAACCTTTTTTTATGTTTATTTATTGATTACTTCAGGTTACATCTCCATCACAGTGCCCTCTTTCCACCCCTCCCAGGCCTGCCTTCCTGCCCTCTACCTCCTATCCCTTCCATCCACTCCAACGGAGTGGAAAGTCCTTACATATCAGCCCCCCCCCCCCCCCCCCCCAGCAGTCATATGAGAACCAAGAGCCTCCTCATACCCTGTGGGCCTACAAGACAGCACCACTAGGGCAAAGTGTCTCATTGACATGTAATAAAGTTTATGTTCTTGTTCCCTTTGGTGCATTGGCTGTAGTATAGCTATCTTGTACTATATAGCTATGTTCATAGCAGCCTTATTTGTAATAGCTAGAAACTGGAAACAACCCAGATGTCCCTCAACCAAGGAATGGATAAAAAAAAAACTGTGGTACATCTACACAATGGAATACTACTCAGCTATCAGAAACAAGGAAATCATGCAATTTGCAGCCAAATGGATGCAACTAGAGAAGCTCATCTTGAGTGAGCTAACCCAGACTCAGAAGGATGCACATGGCATCTATTCACTTATAATCAAAACTTCTAATTAGACCCCTAAGTTCATCAGAAAACAAAACAAAACAAACCAAACAAACAAAACCAAGAAACCTCAAAATCTAATCTTTTGGCCTGCCAGGGGAAATGGTATTTTAAGTTTAAGAGTCAGCTCATCAGACATCATTAAACACTTGAGATATTTAGAATATTCTTACTCAATGTGCTCCCAACATAATGGGGAAGATAGACATTTATGTTTACAATATGGTACTATATGTGAGCCAAATGTGGAGGAGGCTGGATCCTTACATATACGAAGGTGCGGGCATTGAGATATCAGGTAGGGTATTGTATTAAACAGATAGTCTACCTTGTAACAACATAGGCAGAATTGAAATCATTTTGTTAAATTAGATAAACAAAATACAAAGAGAAACTCCCACTGAAAATAGTTGCAAATCCCTAAATCTAATACATGACTGTCAGAGGTAGGGGGACCAGAAGTTCAAGGTCATCCTCAGTCTCATAGTGAACTGAAGGCCAGTGTGGGTATATGAGTTTTTGTATCAAAAATGAAAATATATTTCAGGCAAGTGAGAAGAAGAAGCATTGGGGAAAAAAAAAGGATAATGTGATCATGGTATCTCCCAATAAGTTAATAAAAGTAAATGAAATAAATCCTTTCCTTCCCTCCCCCCCAACAAAAAGATAATGTGAAGTAATATGTTTAAAAAGGCCATAGACTTTTAGAATAATAAACTTAGGCTCTAATTACTTTGAATTAACTGGTAACCACATTCATGCACAAGTATTGATATTCAAATTAGTTTCATCTTCCAAAAAAAAAAAAATCTGCGAACTTGTATATCCTCCTACTGAATAAATGAGAGCCATGTGTATATTTCTTTCCAGATTCATGACTTACTCAGTTTATGGACTAATTATTGGTTCAGAAGATAAGTAAATATGAAATTATCATATGAAAAATGTGAACCTGGGAATAATTAATGCAATAAAATAGATTGCTCAATGTGTGAACAAATGCATTGTAAATTATAGGAAAAGGGCTTGATTTCTGAAGAAAGATAAAAACATCCAAAATAATGAACTATTAAATTAAGTCATAAAAGCAAACATTTACTTAGTATTAGAACTCAGTGAATCTCCATGAGATGATAGCATTTGTATTGTACTGTTTGGGGAAATGACTTACATTGTTAGATTACTGTGGAAACTATTTTTGTTTTTTTGATATAACCATTGACAGCATTATGGTATTAAAGAGTAATTTTTTTTTTAGTTGCAAACTGTGGCACGTTTCACATTGCAATTCATGAATAATTATATATCGTGTCATTATACCATTGCAAACTAAATTCTCTTATCTACTCATCAGGCTATGAATTTCTAAGAACATTCCCATGCTAATAGGATCATTATTCATCTAAACAACTCTGTCTCATTTATTATACAATTTAAAATATATAAGGAGATGATCAATATTTGAGTAATTTAAGACTACTTCAGGGATCAAGTGGCTATGGTAAAGATAGCTAATGCAAGTAAACAGCCTAAGTGGCCATGGACTGATAAAATGAGTGTAGAAAATGTATACATATATTCCACAGACTGTACTATACTATAACAATATAAGTAATTTTAGATATCTTGTCATTCACAACAAAATAGACAGCATCAGAAATAATTTTGTTAAATGAAGCAAGTAAAAAAAAAAAACAGAGAGACAAGTACTTTATGGTCTGTTTAACATGTGAGATCTCTAAAAGTTGAGTTTAGCCCATCACAGAGTATAATGGAGATTGCCAGACTCTGAGATGAACAGTTCATGGGGAAAGATGGGAAGAGAGCTGATTAATGGCTATTAAGTTATAGTAACACAGGAGAATTTGTTACCCAACAGGATGACTGCAAGCAATGACAATATACATATACACATATACATATACATACATATATATATACATATACACACATACACATACCACACATATATCATATACATCATATACATATATATCATGTGTGTATATACATGCATGCTACAAGAAATGATTGTGAAGTTTAAACCAAAAGGAAATGATAAACATTGGAGAAGAGAGATATTCAAACTAGTTTAGTTATTGAATAAAATATAAACACATTGGTGTCACAGAAACATGTACAATTTTCTTATATAACTCAAAACATTAAAAATATCTCATTACTGATTCTATAGCTATGGTTCAGATCGTAATTAGCTTGTGTTATTTGTTTTATGCACAAGGCTTTGGATATATGGTGTGCTGTTTGTGCATGCAGCAGGAGTGTAGAGAGAC
The DNA here is from genome assembly GCA_907164525.1 of Lophiomys imhausi. Classification (NCBI taxonomy): domain Eukaryota; kingdom Metazoa; phylum Chordata; class Mammalia; order Rodentia; family Muridae; genus Lophiomys; species Lophiomys imhausi. Next base: position 3,261,341 of record CAJQZJ010001896.1, on the reverse strand, counting down.
ATGTATGGAAGTAATGACATGAATAACAGCCTCAGCCTTTCTCCATTAACAACTTAATTCAGCTACTTTCCATCTCTTATGTGTTAGGCTTTATGTGAGGGTATATGGACACAAAATTAATACCTTGTTTCTGCCTCAGGGAACCAACCATATGTCAGTAGGAAGACATGCCTAGCATGGTATACTGTACTTATAGTCCCAGATTCTTCAGAACATAAAACAGGAGGATTACTTGATTCTATGAATTTTAGAGTAACCTGTGCAGCAGAGCAAGTCTTTCCTTAAAAATAAATTAGTGAATAAAGCATATAATATGGATGTAAGTGGTTGTTTCAAAGCAATGAAAGACAGATACATATGATAAGAAAATCTTTGCAAGAATGGAATTTGATCTCAATATGACTTGGTAAGGACATTTCTTGCTCTGTGTCCTATATCAAATGACTCACCAATAATGAGGAGAACGTGGATAAAAAGGGAACAGAATAAAAAGTTCCACATTTTATGTAGAATAGAGGAAAAAATGTCACACCAGAATGCTTTCCCAGGAATGAAAATGAAGAAAGCATGAAATAAGTGAGTTGCATTGCAAGCTCCTCCAAAGTGATCAGAGCTAGACCCCTGCAGCATGGAGAGCAGTGGGAGGGATGGTGGATCTAGTATATTAATGTAAAATTAAGATGGTATTGGGCTACATCGGTACTGATCTTTGTATATTGATACAAAATTAAGATTATATTTGGCCACATTGGTATTGATCTTTGTATATTGATACAAAATTAAGGGTAACGCTTCTTAAAGGTATTGTTTGTAGTAATATTTAAAAATGAAATGTCAAGTTTTGATCTCTCGCTACCAACCGACATAAACTGTTTAGGATAATTAAGAAACGGAAACTAATAGTCATGAAAACGTGTCATTTTGTTAGTTACTATGACAGTCTATCACAGTTATTTTCTAAGCTACTCAGAAATCAAGTTGCTAAGAGACAAGCAATATTTGCTTATCTAAATATAAGAGATAGATAGGGCATCTTCAAAAACCTCA